>JASAMZ010012185.1:0-15743 GCA_030248115.1 Linhomoeus sp. GSCO2_2
TGCTGATCGGGGCGGCGGAAGTGTGGACTCATTCAGAATTTGGAGTGGACTCATTCAGAATTTGGGGGTGGACTCATTTCAGAATTTTGGGGGTGGACTGTTCAGAAAAGGGTGGGATCGTTCAGATTTAGCCGTGGAAATTGGCGTAGTTCCACTCGCTTTACATGTCGCAAATGACATATTATCTTCGGAAACGATCAAAAATTTTGCGCGTGCGGCAATAGCTGGCATATTTGTCTTGTATCGAAGTAACCACAGCGTTAAGTTAATTTCCTGATAATATTTTTAGAGCAACGTTGTCCGAAAGTGAGCGGCTAAAATGCAGCATGAAAGTCAGACGCCGTCATAGCTTGCACTCAAAACTTCGCTTCACCGGAATCTAAAATCGAATCCGTAAATTTCTAACTCTTCTTCTTGGTTACGGTCGATCGTCTTGCATCGTAGCGCCACAAGTGAGGGTAACACGGATGTGCGTTCCCGACAGTCGGATTTTCCGGCTGTCTCGATACGAAGAACGAAGAAATCAGCCTTGCCTTGCGCTTTAGACGTTTTGTGAATCTGAGTGAGCTACGTAGGGTTCCGTGTGAACGAGTAGTTCGCGTGGTCTTTGGATGACCCGATAGACAGTGCGAAAGTGACGAACCGTCACCCAGGTGCTAGAGGCGAGGCTATACGCTGTCGCCTTTCCTTCTCTTCTTTCTTATTCCTCCTCTCCGCTCCTCTTGCCCTCCGCAGACGAGGAAAAGCAACTGCGGCAGCCAGATCAGTCCATGCAACAGTCCAAAGACCACCACTAGTAAGTGTAGTCTTGAAATAAGGTTCTGACCATGTATGCTGGACCCAGGGCCAATGGCAGCACTCCCAGACACTGGTGTGCCAGACCTGCTGGTAGGCATGGGGCTCGAAGAAGCCCACAAGCTCCATGGTCTCAGAGAGCCTGCCATGGGGTTTCAGATGTCTTTCCATGGCTTCAGAGAGTCTACACCACTGTATAGGGAGATGTCCTTCCTCGGCTTCAGGGAGTCTGCCAGCAGCCTTTAGATGTCGTCCACTCTTGCCAAAGGTGTGGCAGATGTGCGCCGTGAAGTCCACAGCCAATCCCACGACCAACACGATGCATCCGCGCGTGGCGAAGTCCCCATGGCAATCCCAGCGACTCAAGGAAGCCCAAAGACTCAAAGAGCCACAGAGATCAGGCCGAAGAGAATGTGGAGAACGCTTGACTGAAAGTTGTGTGCATTACATGCAAAATTTGCAACGTGTGAAGTTTCTTGTTGTTCGCTCAGTAGGTAGCTATGTCCAACTCACAACGTCCTGCACAATCAGCGCGCTGACTACTGCCATAGAAATGAGGGAGAGTCCAGCGGTCTGACAGAAGGCTGGGGCGAGAGTGGCCCTCTGGTCGGCGAAAACGTACTGCAGACTCCACACCTCCGCCCCGAAGTCGGAGTAGTCGCCGACGATCGTTCTCCACTCTGGAATCGAGAATTTTTGAGATGCACAATTTTCAAAAATGTGAGTGTCAAGAAACTTGCCTTCCATGGCCCTTGCCCTGACGTCCCAGTTGTAAAGCTTGTGAAAGTGCAAGGTCAGCTTGAACCTTCTGATGTTGGGATCTTCGTCCGTCGACCGCGGCACGCACTGCCCATTTTCTCTCCTGACACATCTGTCAAGGCCAAATTTCAGGTGATCTAGAAGAGGACGAATCACCACTACGTGGCTTGGCACTGCACCATTACACCACTGCAACATCGTTTGACATGTCCTAAAGATGTAGCAACAAATGACATGTACCCACCAGCGAAGTGTTGTTAAGATTCGACGCCAAAGAAATGAGGCCATGAATCGATTCATGTAGAACTCCTTGATGAAAGAATCTTCTACAATGCGCACCCCACGGAAGCGCAGGAAGCCCAAATATGATCGGAGAAAGAAGGTGGTGCCGAACTTTCCCACGCTGTGTTTTGTCGATTCCAGTCTTTCGACCATCTCAAGAATGCGACTGCGATTCCCGGGATACCTTAGATCTGGAGGACGGTTGACGACGATGGGAAGCTTGACGCCGCTCTGCCCAGAGGTATTGTTCTAAAAGGCATTGACGGCAAAGTGGCCGAGTCGGTTAGCGCGTCGGGCCAAACGACCAATCGCGTCCTTGCGGCGCGTGCGGAGGGCGGTTCGATTCCCGCTGACTGACCCAATGGGATTTGCTGCGGCGAAAGTCGCTTTGATAGCAGTTTCCACAGCCACTATGCCGGAGAGCGTACGTGTACTACACGCTAAGGCGGGTCAGCGTTTATCGCAAAGGCGTCTTCGTGTTCAGAATCTGGCAGAGGAAGCCCCTCAGGGGCCCTTTGAGCAATCGAGGGGGACTGCTGCCTGCATACTGACCGATCACGCTGATAAGCATCTCTGACCGCGCCGCGTCTGGCTTGGTCGAGGTTCTTTACAGATGCAGCGCCCTCATCCCTGCCTCGGGGGGATGGCTTACGCCTTATTCTATGGTGTGCGGCGCGGCTCCATCTATAAAAACTTAGACAGACAGACAGACAGACAGACAGGCATTTGAACTTCAAAATCGTTGAAACCCACCACCATAAATCAATGAATTGCACCTGCCAAGTCGTAGTATCGTCTGACTGGAGAATTGTCGCCCAGTTTTAACTTTGGACTAACGTTGACCTTCAAACTGGCGCAGCCAATCAACGACAAGATGATGTACAGTATGAAAAAGACGAAGGACGCTGCCCTGCACCAGGGGTTGATTAGGAGCTTTTGAGTAGCTCTGCCGAAAGAAACGTTGTATTGTTGACCCTGAAATATTTGATCGCATTCAGTGAGATATAATAGTTGTAGCATGTCGAGTTTGGGCTGTTGAAACCCCTTTGCGATGACGTTTCCTCTCTTTCTTCAGTCCAAGAGCTTTGGTCTTTGAGGACAATTTGCTGCTACAGCAGAGATGCTTCTTTCCCCTAGCCAATAAGGCCACAACTCCCACAAAGAAGGTGATCTGATAGAGAAAGTCCATCGCAACTGCGACTGCCGTGAAGAGGCAGAAGTCGGCGATTCCACTCGTGAAGGAGGAGTAGTAGCCGATTCCTGAAGTGTGAGACACTGATACTTCACTGATACTGTACTGATTCGGCTCTTCAAAGCTGCTACCGAAGCAGAGCACGTCCGTCATTGAAGTAATGGTAATGCCAACGGCGGATTGTCTTAGCGCGACGGCAGTTCTCTCGTCGATCGGAAGTCGTTCGCTCGTCACCCTCCAAGCGGAGAGGATGAGAAACGCGTCGTGGACGCCTTAAAACGCGGAAACCAGACTCAGACTCAATCTCAGAATAGAAAGTTGTCACAAGTAGTTACAGCAAGTGCCCACCAATAGACATCACGAGAAAGGGTGTGACGACGGTGATTGGATTGATGCGATAGCCAAAGAGCAGAAGCAGTCCGAAGGAACTGATAACCGCCATGACGACAGAGACGACGCCGAAGAACGCCTCTACTGGTTGAGATCTGCGGCGAAAATTCAATTTATTGATTGCGAAAGTCTGAGCGGTATAGAGGCAGCGTTTTAAGTGCAAGGTGTGCAAGACAAGCTGCGTTGTAACTGTGAAGTGAATCACTAGCACAAGCTTCCAAATGAGCTAAGCCCCGCCCCTGTCACACTGATAACCTGCCACTGCTGTACTACTGTACGCATCTATCGTGCGCCCAACCCACAGACTTCGAGCAATCGGTAGAGACGTTGGAGGCGACGACGAAGACGACGAGTAGAACCACTGTCACCACAAGAAACGGTATCGTCTTCTCTATGATTTGACTCAACTGTGAGAGAGACGCCATCACACTGAATTGGGAACGAACGCGTCACTTATCACATGCGACTTCGTACGGAATCAAGGGGTTATCTCGGCAACTAAGTTCCAAGTTACCGTATACCGTATAAGTTCCAAGGTAGCTACACGGTCCAATAAGCGATCTCCCTAGAAGGGTGGTTGAAGTAACAAGTGACTGTGTAGGCTGATTGTTTGGGGATTTACGACAATCTGGCGTTGCATCGAGTGGCGGCAATCAATGTGTATCGGTTAGCAGTCAATTAGCTGTCGCAAAACTCACTGGAAGCAGGTAAACTCCAGGCCCAATGGGCCGTTGTGCCCACGCCAGTAGTCGAAGAAGATTTTCTCGAAGCGCTGAGCGAATGCCGCCGCGTTTTCGTCTCTGACATTCCAACGATAGGGGAAGTAGATCACAAGCATTCTAGCCGCCAAAATTTGGCCGCTTTCGTCTAGCGTGACTCCGTGTATCACCTGAGTAGATTTGGTAATAAATAGTTAGAATCAAATATACAAAATATAGCAGGTTGTTCAGAATTGATTAATGTAATTTGTAAACCACAAAGTAGCTGCTCTCACGTCTCCAACGGGGCGTTTTCTCCCAAAGATTTCCATTATGGGATAGGTCAATTTGATGTTAGGACTGTTGAGAATCTTGTCACGACTTCTGTAGATTTCTTTCGCCAGACTAAGCCATTCGTTCAGCGTCAGTTTGCCATTGCACTGCTGCTGAAGATTGAACAATGTGACAGTCTGCATCTGATTACAAACCGAGCTTGATATTGACAATGCAAACTCTGCACAAAGTATGTACTTACACAGAGATCCGTCTCATAGGTATACACCTGCTCGTCAATCGTTTCTTGGTACTTCTTAAATCTCCGTTCTAAACCTTGCACCCTCTGCAAAACCTCTGGAATCAGAACGTTGCCATCTCCTTCCTTTCTAGTGACATAGACCTGTAGAACGTTTGGAATAGAGTACAGCGGGCGTGCAGACCGATTTTGAGGCGTTGAATTTTCATCCACGGGGCGCCAGCGAAGTTTCAGTTTCGGGGTGCGACGTGGCTCGTTTTCAAAATCGAGATTGGCTCTATTCTGTTGGTGAACCGGGGCGCTATCCGGTAGAAACAGCTCGTAGGCGTTGAGGTGGAGCCGCAACTGAAGAAAAGAATGGAAAACGACACTACAGTGGCATTCTACCTACAGCTCTTTCAATCACCTCGCGAAAGCCGTAGCAAAGCGCTGCCGTCAGCAGAAGTGGAATTAGCATGACAACGAGAGGGCGCCTGCCCACCCACTTGCCGTACGCGTAAAATGCTCGAGGGAGAAAGTTTCGCATCTTTGCAGATTTGTGGAGATGTTAGAACCTCGCAATTGAGTGAGGAGTCTTCCCACCAGAAGCGTGCGTGCGTGCGACTGAAGGAGTTTACTGCGCGTACATGCATAGTGCGCCAGCCTTAATGGCTTTCTTTTGCTGAGTCGTGCGCGCTCTACGTTCTCCTGTATTGTGCGTCAATTGGACTGGACAGGTCCCCGCTAACACCGACGGACGTTGACGAATAGACTACGTCGCAGTGTGACGAAGAACGATGCGCGGCGATTTCTCAGACGCGCAGCGCGTGAGCAAAGGTTTTGAGGTTTTGTTCGCTAATGGACGACCAAACAGAGTTCAGCAATCTCAACAAGCTGTGTGTGTAACAAGCTGTGTGTGTAAAAAGTTCAACCTATACTTCGTGTCTGTCAAATTTTGGTGAACAGTGCAGTGAACTTTGTACACATCGTTAGCCGCATCTGGAGAAAGTGTCTTGAGAATGTGTACCTTAATACCAAGTGCAGCTATCCCGACGATACGGTTGTCTGTACAGCTGATCTGAAGCTCAGTGATATCGCCGCGTTCGCTATATGTTATCGGCATGATACGACGCCGTTTATCTGATGTTTCTTACCTGTGTGAAAAGCCATCAGACGAAAATCTCGATTTTGACATTTTTTAAATTTTAATTTGAAATATGTCGAAATTGGAATTTATTAAAACTGTAAAACTATGTCACAAATTCTTATTGGCACACGGCCTTACCATTTCTGCGTTCAAATTCGTCAAAAAACGACGTTCTATTTTGTTGATTTATGGAATTTTGAAAAATAATCACGTATTTCTATTAAATTTCATATTTGCAAAAAGTTCTCTTGCGTTACAAATTATCTGCAGTCTATACTCGTTACATTTCTGAAGAAATTTCGGTGCTATATCATCAGGTGAAAAAACCGATTTTCGACATTTTTATATTTTGATTGAAAATATCTCGAAATTGCAACTTTTAAAAACTGCAAAACTATGTCAGAAATTCTTATTGGCACACGACCTTTCCATTTCTGCATTCACATTCGTCAATACATGACGTTCTATTTTTGTCAATTTGTGGAATTTTGACGAATAATCGCGTATTTCTATTAAATTCCGCATTTCCAAAAAAATTCTTTTGTGCTACAAATTATCCTCTGTCTATGCCCTTTCCATTTCTGAAGAAATTTCAATTCTAGCTCATCAGACGAATAAGTCGATTTTCGACATTTTGGAATTTTAATTGCGAATATCTCGAAAATACAAAATTAGCAACACAAACGGACAACGGATCCGTACTCAGCGACCTCGACTCTACTTGACCACATATGTCACGTATTTTACTTCGGTGGCACGGACGGACGGACACACACACAGACAGACATTGTCATCCGTATATATGTCACAGGCGATGGCCGTCTTCAGGCGATAGCCATCTAGACGGCTGTCGCCTGGTCGATCCGGCCGCGGCCGTCTAGACGGCAATCGCCTGATGCGTCAGGCCGCGGCCGTCTAGACGGCAATCGCCTGATGCGTCAGGCGATGGCCGTCTTTTCCTTCTCTGTATTAGTTTCGGACACAGTATTTTCTTCCAGTTCAGGCTATGCTTAGGCTCGCCCTGCGCCCACAGTTCACAAGAGTCAGTCGGCGTCGCAGTCTGGCGGGTCGAAGCTTAGGCTTAACGCGACCGGTGACCGATTTCAGGGCGCGCGGAGCGCGCCCTGAAGTTGGTGGTCGCGCTAAGCCTCAGCTGAGACCCGCCAGGCGCGACGCCGGCCGAGTTTTAGTGCAAACTGTAAGTGGAATGAACACTCCTCCATTTACTTCACCTCCTGCTCAGGCCTGCTGTGCCCCTTCCCTGCTAGCGCTGGCGACAGCTTTCATTTTGAAGACGGCTGTTGGCTGGTCCATCAGGCGATAGCCGTCTTTTCGAGCAGAAGACGGCCATCGCCTGACGCACCAGGCGATGGCCGTCTTTTCCCCGAGAAGACGGCCGCGGCCTGATCGACCAGGCGATAGCCGTCTAGACGGCAATCGCCTGAAGACGGCTACTGACTGCAACATATATACACCTCGCCGCGCTGAGGCGCGGCGAAAAAAGTTCAACCTAAGCTTTGTGTCTGTCAAATCTTGGTGAACAGTATAGTGAATTTCATTCGCATAATTAGCCGTATCTAGAGAAGATATATTGAAAACGCGTACCACAATTCAAATGCAGCTATTACCACGATACGGTTGTCTGTACAACTGATCTAAAGCTCAGTGATGCCGCCGCCTTCGCTACAGGTATCGGCATGATACGACGCCGTTCATCTGAAGTTTTATACCTGTGGGAATACGCCACATCGAGCAAAAAACCTGCCAACTGTTTGGTGCAGCCGTTCTCTACCAGGAATTTCGTTTGGTGCGTATTTCGCGTTATGACGCTTTTGTCAATTTACAGAATTTTTGGCAAATTGTGACGTATTTCTATGAAATCCCACATTTGCAAACAATTTCTTTTGTGTTACACATTATCCGCGGTCTATGCTCTTTCCATTTCTGAAGAAATGGAAAGGGTTAGACAGTAGGATATTTTAGAAAAATTTTTTTGATGGATTTAAGATAGATTATTGTAATTCAAAGAAAGGTTTATGGATGGTGAGAGGGGTGGTGTAGTTTTTAGTTTTGGTTTTTAGTGTTTTGATATTTTTTATAAATGTCGAAAATCGGTTTTTTCACCTGATGATATAGCACCGAAATTTCTTCAGAAATGTAACGAGTATAGACTGCAGATAATTTGTAACGCAAGAGAACTTTTTGCAAATATGAAATTTAATAGAAATACGTGATTATTTTTTCAAAATTCCATAAATCAACAAAATAGACGTCGTTTTTTGACGAATTTGAACGCAGAAATGGTAAGGCCGTGTGCCAATAAGAATTTGTGACATAGTTTTACAGTTTTAATAAATTCCAATTTCGACATATTTCAATTAAACTTTAAAACATGTCAAAATCGGGAGTTTTCGTCTGTGGCTTTTCCCAGTAGCCGTAACGGCGTCGTCTGCCGATACTATGCGCGCGGCGATCCGGCTTCGCGCTGCAGCACCGTCGCGGGATAGCTGCACTGCTTAGGCCCTCGCCCTCCGGCGCTCGATTCAGCCCTCACCGAATGCGCCGGTTGGTGCTTTTCCGCTTGTCCCGCTTGTGGGCTGCCTGCGCCGCGCACCTCAAAACCTTTGCTCACGCGCTGCGCGTCTGAGAAATCGCCGCGCATCGTTCTTCGTCACACTGCGACGTAGTCTATTAGTCAACGTCCGTCGGTGTTAGCGGGGACCTGTCCAGTCCAATTGACGCACAATACAGGAGAACGTAGAGCGCGCACGACTCAGCAAAAGAAAGCCATTAAGGCTGGCGCACTATGCATGTACGCGCAGTAAACTCCTTCAGTCGCACGCACGCCTCTTCTGGTGGGAAGACTCCTCACTCAATTGCGAGGTTCTAACATCTCCACAAATCTGCAAAGATGCGAAACTTTCTCCCTCGAGCATTTTACGCGTACGGCAAGTGGGTGGGCAGGCGCCCTCTCGTTGTCATGCTAATTCCACTTCTGCTGACGGCAGCGCTTTGCTACGGCTTTCGCGAGGTGATTGAAAGAGCTGTAGGTAGAATGCCACTGTAGTGTCGTTTTCCATTCTTTTCTTCAGTTGCGGCTCCACCTCAACGCCTACGAGCTGTTTCTACCGGATAGCGCCCCGGTTCACCAACAGGATGAGCCAATCTCGATTTTGAAAACGAGCCACGTCGCACCCCGAAACTGAAACTTCGCTGGCGCCCCGTGGATGAAAATTCAACGCCTCGAATCGGTCTGCACGCCCGCTGTACTCTATTCCAAACGTTCTACAGGTCTATGTCACTAGAAAGGAAGGAGATGGCAACGTTCTGATTCCAGAGGTTTTGCAGAGGGTGCAAGGTTTAGAACGGAGATTTAAGAAGTACCAAGAAACGATTGACGAGCAGGTGTATACCTATGAGACGGATCTCTGTGTAAGTACATACTTTGTGCAGAGTTTGCATTGTCAATATCAAGCTCGGTTTGTAATCAGATGCAGACTGTCACATTGTTCAATCTTCAGCAGCAGTGCAATGGCAAACTGACGCTGAACGAATGGCTTAGTCTGGCGAAAGAAATCTACAGAAGTCGTGACAAGATTCTCAACAGTCCTAACATCAAATTGACCTATCCCATAATGGAAATCTTTGGGAGAAAACGCCCCGTTGGAGACGTGAGAGCAGCTACTTTGTGGTTTACAAATTACATTAATCAATTCTGAACAACCTGCTATATTTTGTATATTTGATTCTAACTATTTATTACCAAATCTACTCAGGTGATACACGGGGTCACGCTAGACGAAAGCGGCCAAATTTTGGCGGCTAGAATGCTTGTGATCTACTTCCCCCTATCGTTGGAATGTCAGAGACGAAAACGCGGCGGCATTCGCTCAGCGCTTCGAGAAAATCTTCTTCGACTACTGGCGTGGGCACAACGGCCCATTGGGCCTGGAGTTTACCTGCTTCCAGTGAGTTTTGCGACAGCTAATTGACTGCTAACCGATACACATTGATTGCCGCCACTCGATGCAACGCCAGATTGTCGTAAATCCCCAAACAATCAGCCTACACAGTCACTTGTTACTTCAACCACCCTTCTAGGGAGATCGCTTATTGGACCGTGTAGCTACCTTGGAACTTATACGGTATACGGTAACTTGGAACTTAGTTGCCGAGATAACCCCTTGATTCCGTACGAAGTCGCATGTGATAAGTGACGCGTTCGTTCCCAATTCAGTGTGATGGCGTCTCTCTCACAGTTGAGTCAAATCATAGAGAAGACGATACCGTTTCTTGTGGTGACAGTGGTTCTACTCGTCGTCTTCGTCGTCGCCTCCAACGTCTCTACCGATTGCTCGAAGTCTGTGGGTTGGGCGCACGATAGATGCGTACAGTAGTACAGCAGTGGCAGGTTATCAGTGTGACAGGGGCGGGGCTTAGCTCATTTGGAAGCTTGTGCTAGTGATTCACTTCACAGTTACAACGCAGCTTGTCTTGCACACCTTGCACTTAAAACGCTGCCTCTATACCGCTCAGACTTTCGCAATCAATAAATTGAATTTTCGCCGCAGATCTCAACCAGTAGAGGCGTTCTTCGGCGTCGTCTCTGTCGTCATGGCGGTTATCAGTTCCTTCGGACTGCTTCTGCTCTTTGGCTATCGCATCAATCCAATCACCGTCGTCACACCCTTTCTCGTGATGTCTATTGGTGGGCACTTGCTGTAACTACTTGTGACAACTTTCTATTCTGAGATTGAGTCTGAGTCTGGTTTCCGCGTTTTAAGGCGTCCACGACGCGTTTCTCATCCTCTCCGCTTGGAGGGTGACGAGCGAACGACTTCCGATCGACGAGAGAACTGCCGTCGCGCTAAGACAATCCGCCGTTGGCATTACCATTACTTCAATGACGGACGTGCTCTGCTTCGGTAGCAGCTTTGAAGAGCCGAATCAGTACAGTATCAGTGAAGTATCAGTGTCTCACACTTCAGGAATCGGCTACTACTCCTCCTTCACGAGGGGAATCGCCGACTTCTGCCTCTTCACGGCAGTCGCAGTTGCGATGGACTTTCTCTATCAGATCACCTTCTTTGTGGGAGTTGTGGCCTTATTGGCTAGGGGAAAGAAGCATCTCTGCTGTAGCAGCAAATTGTCCTCAAAGACCAAAGCTCTTGGACTGAAAGAAAGAGAGGAAACGTCATCGCAAAGGGGTTTCAACAGCCCAAACTCGACATGCTACAACTATTATATCTCACTGAATGCGATCAAATATTTCAGGGTCAACAATACAACGTTTCTTTCGGCAGAGCTACTCAAAGCTCCTAATCAACCCCTGGTGCAGGGCAGCGTCCTTCGTCTTTTTCATACTGTACATCATCTTGTCGTTGATTGGCTGCGCCAGTTTGAAGGTCAACGTTAGTCCAAAGTTAACACTGGGCGACAATTCTCCAGTCAGACGATACTACGACTTGGCAGGTGCAATTCATTGATTTATGGTGGTGGGTTTCAACGATTTTGAAGTTCAAATGCCTGTCTGTCTGTCTGTCTGTCTGTCTAAGTTTTTATAGATGGAGCCGCGCCGCACACCATAGAATAAGGCGTAAGCCATCCCCCCTAGGCAGGGATGAGGGCGCTGCATCTGTAAAGAACCTCGACCAAGCCAGACGCGGCGCGGTCAGAGATGCTTATCAGCGTGATCGGTCAGTATGCAGGCAGCAGTCCCCCTCGATTGCTCAAAGGGCCCCTAGGGGCTTCCTCTGCCAGATTCTGAACACGAAGACGCCTTTGCGATAAACGCTGACCCGCCTTAGCGTGTAGTACACGTACGCTCTCCGGCATAGTGGCTGTGGAAAATGCTATCAAAGCGACTTTCGCCGCAGCAAATCCCATTGGGTCAGTCAGCGGGAATCGAACCGCCCTCCGCACGCGCCGCAAGGACGCGATTGGTCGTTTGGCCCGACGCGCTAACCGACTCGGCCACTTTGCCGTCAATGCCTTTTAGAACAATACCTCTGGCAGAGCGGCGTCAAGCCTTCCATCGTCGTCAACCGTCCTCCAGATCTAAGGTATCCCGGGAATCGCAGTCGCATTCTTGAGATGGTCGAAAGACTGGAATCGACAAAACACAGCGTGGGAAAGTTCGGCACCACCTTCTTTCTCCGATCATATTTGGGCTTCCTGCGCTTCCGTGGGGTGCGCATTGTAGAAGATTCTTTCATCAAGGAGTTCTACATGAATCGATTCATGGCCTCATTTCTTGGCGTCGAGTCTTACAAACACTTCGCTGGTGGGTACATGTCATTTGTTGACATCTTTAGGACATGTCAAACGATGTTGCAGTGGTGTAATGGTGCAGTGCCAAGCCACGTAGTGGTGATTCGTCCTCTTCTAGATCACCTGAAATTTGGCCTTGACAGATGTGTCAGGAGAGAAAATGGGCAGTGCGTAGCGCGGTCGACGGACGAAGAGCCCAACATCAGAAGGTTCAAGCTGACCTTGCACTTTCACAAGCTTTACAACTGGGACGTCAGGGCAAGGGCCATGGAAGGCAAGTTTCTTGACACTCACATTTTTTGAAAATTCTGCATTCTCGAAAATTCTCGATTTCAGAGTGGCGAACAATCATCAGCGACTACTCTGACTTCGGTGCGGCCGTGTGGAGTCTGCAGTACGTGTTCGCGGACCAGAGGGCGACGCTGGCGCCCTCCTTCTGTCAGACCGCCGGACTGTCCCTCATTTCTATGGCAGTAGTCAGCGCGCTGATTGTGCAGGACGTTGTGAGTTGGACATAGCTACCTACTGAGCGAACAACAAGAAACTTCACACGTTGCAAATTTTGCATGTAATGCACACAACTTTCAGTCGAGCGTTCTCCACATTCTCTTCGGCCTGATCTCTGTGACTCTTGGAGTCTTGGGCTTCCTCAGTCACTGGGATTGCCATCTGGACTTCGCCACGCGCGGATGCATCGTGTTGGTCGTGGGATTGGCTGTGGACTTCACGGCGCACGTGTGCCACACCTTTGGCAAGAGTGGACGACATCTGAAGGCTGCTGGCAGACTCCCTGAAGCCGTGGAAGGACATCTGCTATACAGTGGTGGACTCTCTGAAGCCATGGAAAGACATCTGAAACCCCATGGCAGGCTCTCTGAGACCATGGAGCTTGTGGGCTGGCCCATCCTACAAGCAGGTCTGGCCACGTGTCTGGGAGTGCTGCCATTGGCCCTGGGTCCAGCATACATGGTCAGAACCTTCTTCAAGACTACACTTCTGGTGGTGGTCTTCGGACTGCTGCACGGACTGGTCTGGCTGCCGCAGTTGCTTTTCCTCACTGCTGCGGAGGGCAAGAGAAGAGCGGAGAGGAGGGATAAGAAAGAAGAGAAGGAAAGGCGACAGCGTATAGCCTCGCCTCTAGCACCTGGGTGACGGTTCGTCACTTTCGCACTGTCTATCGGGTCATCCAAAGCCACGCAACTACTGGTTCACACGGAACCCTACGTAGCTCACTCAGATTCACAAAACGTCTAGAGCGCAAGGCAAGGCTGAACTCTTCAAGTTCTTCGTATCGACAGCCGGAAAATCCGACTGTCGGGACGCACATCCGTGTTTACCCTCACTTGTGGCGCTACGATGCAAGACAATCGACCGTAACCAAGAAGAAGAGTTCGAAATTTACGGATTAGAATTTAGATTCCGGTGAAGCGAAGTTTTGAGTGCAAGCTATGACGGCGTCCTGACTTTCATGCTGCATTTTAGCCGCTCACTTTTCGGACAACGTTGCTACGCAAAATAGCTATACGGAAATTAACTTAACGCTGTGGTTACTTCGATACAAGACAAATATGCCGGCTATTCACACGCGCAAAACTTTTGATCGTTTCCGAAGATAATATGTCATTTGCAACATGTAAAGCGAGTGGAACTACGCCAATTTCCACGGCTAAATCTGAACGAGTCCACCCCTTTTACTGAACGAGTCCACCCCAAAATTCTGAATGAGTCCACCCCAAATTCTGAATGAGTCCACTCCAAATTCTGAATGAGTCCACCCCCGCCGCCGATCAGCAGTGGGCACGTTGTGCGCCTAGCTGCGTGTAAGCGAGCACACTTTGGTGCTGTGCAGGCATGTTTCATCGGTTCTTGCACACACACAGTGCTTGCGCATACGGTCTGTAGTTATTTAGACATCGATGCTGATCATCGGCCGAGCAGAGATTTTAATGCTTGCTTTGCGTTGCGTCTTTCGGCAAATCGCCATTCTTCTTGTTTCTTTATATTACTTTCAGACACAGTATATTCCTTCCAGTTCAGGCTATGCTTAGGCTCGCCCTGCGCCCACAGTGCACAAGAGTCAGTCGGCGTCGCTGTCTGGCGGGTCGAAGCTTAGGCTTAACGCGACCGGTGACCGAGTTGGTGGTCGCGCTAAGCCTCAGCTGAGACCCGCCAGGCGCGACGCCGACCGAGTTTTAGTGCAAACAGTGGGTGGAATTAACATTCCTCCATCTAGTTCACCTCCTGCTCAGGCCGGCTGTGCCCCTTCCCTGCTATAACTCTTGCGACACAGAAGTACGGTGACGTTACATTGCTGACAGCTACACTAATGCGTCGGACGATTCTCTGCAACGGAGAGGGAGCTCCGCATCACCGCTCATCGCGCCTGCTCAGAATTCGGGGTGGACTCATTCAGAATTTTGGGGTGGACTCATTCAGAATTTGGGGTGGACTCATTCAGAATTTTGGGGTGGACTCATTCAGTAAAAGGGGTGGACTAGTTCAGAACCGACCAATTTCCACCGTCGTTCGCCGCTAAATAGTGACAACAGAACATGCTTGTCATAATCAGAGGAACGTCAGCCATTTGGCACGAAGTACTCTGACAGTCCCAACCACGATCCCGATCACCAATCAAAGTGTTTGATCGCCTTCTTCATATGGGGCAGGAGGAACTTCGGCTTGGGAATCTTCTTCACCTTTTCCTTGGCGGACGCCAGCTTCAGTCCCGCACTATCCTCATCTTCGAAGAATACGGGGGCTATCAGTCTTGGGTTGAATACGTAGTCGCCCTCTTGCGTCCCCTCTCTCAGGGGCAATCGAAGCTCGCTCTCCCCCTTGCGCAGCATCGCTGGAGGTCTGACGAGCTCGCCGTTGATCTCGTAGAAGATGGGCACCGTGTAGGAGAGGTCGTCGCCGAAGGGCGACTCCTGAGAAGAAAGGTTGCTGCTACTGAAGTTCTCGAAAGCGTCAGTAAAGGCGACCGACGTCTATTATCGGTTAGTTTAGTCTCCTTTCAACTCCCAGCCTTCGCCGTCAGCACTCGAAAGCAAAATCCAAGATTCACTGAAGGGGGCAGGTTTGATGTTAAGCGTAGGTTTTGTCTGTTGGCTAGAAATTGCTAGTTGCTGTGATGCCTAAGTCAGAACAAGCCTGAGCCTAAACCTTTCTTGAGCTAGCTTTAAGCAAAGGTTACTGTAAGCAGTTTCAGCTCATCCAGGCTCTGAGCATATACACATCCAGACTGTCAATCTGGCCGAATTGTTGTATGTTGCACCGCGCGCACCTGTCTGAAGACAAACTCTCTGCTGGCGTCGTCGTAGCGCACGTAGACGGTGGGCATCCCGGGCTCGAAAATCCAATCGTGCATGAAATTGGCGAAGTCCGCGTCGCCGTCCGAGATCGACTTGATGAAGTCGTAGCTGGAGGCGGGGCCGTTGGCGTGCCTGGAATTACCATAATGTTGCAAACTTTTCTTGTTTTAGACAGCATTCCAATCCCGCTCACTTTGTCAAGTAGGCCTCCAGGCTTCTGGCGAACACATCGTGTCCCCCTAGCACCTCAGCGAACATTCTTGCGACAACCATGCCCTTCCAGTAGACGTAGAATGCTCCAAAGTCCGGATAGTGTGCGGGGGAATGCAGGGGTGTTTCAGAAGTGGTGTAGAAGAGCAATACGTAACTGAACGAACACCACATACAG
>JASAMZ010012186.1:0-25999 GCA_030248115.1 Linhomoeus sp. GSCO2_2
TACAGGGTTTTTTTTAAGTTAGGGGTCGGGAGCTCGAATAACTTTGGCCCCGGTGAGCCGATTTTGATGAAACTTAAACCAGTATAAATTCAATATCTACCATAGCGCGTGTTAAAATTTTAACCAAATCGGGCATGCGTAGCCGTCCTAATGATGGCGCCCTTGCTTACCGGGTTTTTCCGCTAAGCGCCCCCCCCCCCGCATAACCGCCCCGGGGCGCTTACGAGGTTTTCACTGCCACATAAGCGCCCCGGGGCGTTTACGGGGTGCCCAAGTTTTTCGCTACGATGACAGCGAAATAGGGAATATGACGGGAATGCGCGAGAAAGCTTTGTATCTTACAATAGCAACACATTTAAGACCATTGCTAGACGAGTTTTGCTGAGCTGTGAACCTGTAAATTGCTTGAATTATGAATAAGTGTGGGTCAGCAGAGGTTAAGCAATTTAGACCGCCCGCACAGACTCACAGAACTTCAGTTTCTTCTAAAGTTCCTTGTAACTATCCCATCAGCTTGTATGTGACGTCTTTGGAACTAGGAATTGTCCGTTGGACACTTAGAGAATCTTATTTATGCACAGAATACCACAACAGGTCCCCAGAACTCTCCTCCAGTACTTTAGAGCGTTTTCCGTTTAAGCGCCCCGGGGCGCTTACGTGGCGCCAACTTTAGGTCGCCAGAGGATCCATTTCAACGTAAGCGCCCCGGGGCGCTTAAGCGCAAAAACCCGGTACGCTGAACACTGTGACGCTAAATGTGCAATCTTTCGACAAAAGTGCGGGTTTGGCTAGCGCTTCCTGCTTCATTATTGTTCAGTTTAGTTGAAAGATTGCATATTTAGCGTCACTGTGCTCAGCATAAGCAAGGGCGCCATCACCAGGACGGCGGCCATGTTCAGCGGCCCGAGAAGAGCAGGCCTTCGTTAACGCGCTAGCATAGGCGCTACGCATGCCCGATTTGGTTAAAATTTTAACACGCGCTATGGTAGACATTGAATTTATACTGGTTTAAGTTTCATCAAAATCGGCTCACCGGGGCCAAAGTTATTCGAGCTCCCGACAAAAAAAGCCCCTGTATAAAGCTTGTAGTGCATTCTGACTTCGAACGCGTCGAACGCGAGTTCTGGCGTCGAACGCCAGTTTTCGCGTGGAACGCCAGTTTTGGCGTCGAACGGCAGTTCTGGCGTCGAATGCCAGTTCACGCCAGTTCTGGCCGAACGCCAGTTTTGGCGTGGAACGCCAGTTCACGCCAGTTCTGGTCGAACGCCAGTTTTGGCGTCAAACGGCAGTTTTGGCGTGGAACGCCAGTTCACGCCAGTTCTGGCGTCGAACGCCAGTTTTGGCGTCGAACGCCAGTTCTGGCGTCGAACGCCAGTTTTGGCGTCGAACGGCAGTTCTGGCGTCGAATGCCAGTTCACGCCAGTTCTGGCCGAACGCCAGTTTTGGCGTCGAACGCCAGTTTACGCCAGTTCTGGTCGAACGCCAGTTTTGGCGTCGAACGCCAGTTCACGCCAGTTCTGGCGTCGAACGCCAGTTCACGCCAGTTCTGGCGTCGAACGCCAGTTCACGCCAGTTCTGGCGTCGAACGCAAGTTTTGACGTCGAACGGCACTTTTGGCGTCGAACGCCAGTTCTGGCGTCGACGCATTACCCAAACGCTTCATTAGCGCTTTGGCAAAGTGGAAGACACATCCCTTCACTGTGCACTCAGGAAAGACCCGCTTAGCAACCGAAATGGCAGCCTGCTCAAAATCGAAGTGCATATAGCCGCCACACATGCGTCCCACGTCGCCATGCTTGCGAACCATCGCGTCGCGGATTGCCTGAATGTAATACCATCATGTAACGTGGTGAAAGCAGTACACTGCAATTTCGTATCCAACCTGAAAGACTGTCTCGTATGTTTCTTGGCGTCGGTCAGCCATCAAAGCGTGAATCGCCGGCACAGCCTCTCCGTTGCGATATCCGACCAACATGTACAGCTGGCTGAAGGAAGCCAAACTTGGGGTTAGGCCTATAGTCGAAGGTCCCGCCGCAGATGACGTGTGACGACGCGTGGATAGTATCCAAGTCCAATTCAGAAGCGAATACTAGCACTACTACTACTACTACAAAACTAGGCCAGTATTTGACCGCCGTATTTAGAAACGCCAACAAGCTGTTTTAAAAAAGTTGAGTTGTTTTATTAATACAGAGTGGTTTGTGAGTGTTTTAAAGTGGAAGAGTAAAAGAGTGGATACTTTTGTAGAGTATTTCGAAGCCTTTCCGATAGGACGCGCGCTCGCCCGGTGTCCACTACTCATGCGCTACTTCTGACACGCTCCTTTCTGAGGGGTTCTTGCAGGGCAACATTGGAATCGCCCGGGATTAATTTTTTGAGCAAGACACGCATTTCTGAGCGGTTGTTGCAAGGCAACATTGGGATCGCCCGGGATTATTTTTTTGAGCAAGACACACGCATTTCTGAGCGGTTGTTGCAGGGCAACATTGGGATCGCCCGGGATTAATTTTTTTAGCAGACAAAGTTGTAAGTAAGGCAAGGGTTTAAAAAACAAAAGTATTTCTAGGAATTATCAGTGTACCGAAACCTATTCAACAAACTCAAGATCGTCTCTCTACGACGGAAGACGAGCGAGTTTTAGAAGTTTCGCGTTTTAAACGTTTGGGTTACTGTAGCTCCCGAAATTCAAACTTTTGAATTTCGACCAATAGAAGAACAAATGATCAGTGAGTCGAGAGCTATCCAACCAGCCCAAGATCGTCTCCCTACGACGCACGCTGAGCGAGTTAGAGCAATGTCTATGCTAAAAACGCGAGAATGTCGCTCTTCGTGTTGCGTGTTTGCGTAATTAAGAAAACTTTTAATGCCAAACGAAAGAGCACGTGGAGACCTTTTAGTTGACCTATCGCACGCCGCTCTACGACGTAAGACGAGCGAGTTACAGCCGTTTTCCGTTTTGACCTTCGGGTTACTGTAACTCGCGAAATTCAAAGTTTTGAATTTCGAAACCTCTTAGCTGAATGATCAGTGAGTCGAGACCTATCCATAAAGTCCAAGATCACCTTCCTACGACGTTCCAACGCCGAGATCTGAAAGCGTGACGAACGAACGAACGGACGAACGAACGCACGCACGCACGCACGCACGAAAAACTCTCGTAGGGGTTCGCCCGGCTGAGGCCGGGCGAAAAAACCGCCGCGTTGCCTGCCGTTTTCACAAACGGCTGTCGTATAACGACTCAGTCGTGTGGTATAAAGACTCAGTCGTGTGGTATAACGACTCAGTCGTGTGGTATAGCGTCACAACCTTGTGGTATAACGTCACAAATCTGTGGTATAACGACACTCGTGGTATAACGGCACTGTTTGTGGTAAAACGGCAATGTTTGTGGTATAACGGCACTATTTGTGGTATAACGGCACTGTTTGTGATATAACAGCACAAAGCGTGGTACAACGACTCACTTATCGTGGTATAACGTCACATTACCGTGAAAGGGGTGGACCCGTTCAGAACCGACCAGAATTAGATGTCTATCTTCGTGAGAAAGAATGTTTCTCAGTCACAACAGAGCACCTCCACTAACTGTACATTACAGTGACAGACGAGATGGTTATATATGAATCCTCGTATTGATTTAATGATTAGGCACTGTCGGTGGAGGCGCGTTTAGAAGATACCGTAAGCAAGCACGCAACAACAGCGACTCGGCTTTGTGTTTGGTCTCGCTGTTTGACACGACGCGGACAGATTAGCATTCCCTTTTGATTGTCACGGCAGTTAACCATGCGAATACTGTAGAAGACCATCGATGTCGCTTCAGTGGTAGTTCATATAGGACCGAATTACACGCTGTATTTCGTTCTAGAAAACTGAATCTGCCCACGATGTGTCTGGACCGCTCTTGGAAGGAGAGGTTCCATCTTCTGGAGCAGAGAATCGCAAAATTGGAGTCGACTCAGAAGGAAACCGACGTCAAGCTGGCCAGTGAGTGGAGTATGTATGTAATGTACCGGATGGCCCAAAAAAGTGTCCAACTTTGATTGCTTATAACTTTCGCCTATGGTAACCGATCATGTTGAAAATTTGCACGATTATTCCTCTTCATAGTACAACTAAGTTTGTAAAATTTCATCTGGCTTGCCTTGGCCTAGCCAGGGTTACGGCCCTGTGAATTTAAAAGTAGGTACTGTAGCTTTTGATGACAGACTTAAAACTTTCACCTGTAACTCTTGCGTGAGTTGAACAAATCACGTGAAACTTTCACCAGACATACTCCACTAGCATCACTGCCTGACTAGCATGTCAGATTTGAGTTCTGTTTGAAGTTACGAAAATGTGGGCCTGAGCAATTTAAAAGGGTGTCAATGAGCAGGCGTTCAAAACGTTTTTTCATTCGAAATTTGAAAGCTTCAAACGGAACTTAAATGTGACATGCTAGTCAGGTAGGGATGCTATTGGAGTATATCTGGTGATTTGTTCAACTCACGCAAGAGTTACAGAAGGTCAAAGCTTTGAAGTCTGTCATCAAGAGCTACACTACTTTGAAATTCACAGGACCGTACTCAGGCTAGACCAAGGCAAGCTAGATGCAATTTTAGAAACTAATTGCACTATGGAGAGTAATCTTTTTGAGCCACCCGGTAGTGCAAAAGCAGAGATTCTTTGGCCACGGAACCAATGCTCATTGTTCGACTTTCAAGAGTACGCTCGCGTCGTGGACACCTTGTTAGACTTCACCAACTCCGACCACTTGGACGCCGATGGCATCGTCCACAAAGTCAGAGCGACCATTGAAAGTTCCTGCTTTGAACGACGTGCTACCAATCAGGGTCACAACGAAGGAGATGCTGAAACCAATCGCCTGGAAACTTCTCCTCAGCCGACTGCAGAATCAATGGCCCAGAAGGGGAAGGCTACCATCCCTAACTGCGGCTTCGAGCCGCCGGCTCGTCGGAGTCACCAACAAGACGTTGCGATGGACTCTGTTATGCAACAGCCCTCAATGGCACCTCAGTGTTCCAGTGGAGCTGTCCAGAACACAGCGAGTTGCCCCAGTTGCACTAATCATCGACCATCCACTCAGCGCCCATTTCAGCAAGACGCTTCAGCGGAGCCTGAAACTTCGACTCCGGAGCCATCAATATCCCTTCTACAGGGTGTAACAGAGTTTCGGGCCGATTTGTTTCTTGAATAACTCTTGATACGGTACGAATTTTTGAGTGCGGTCTTTTGCATGATGTAGACAACATCCTGGGAAATTGTATGGGCTACATGTCGAATCTTCAATTCACAGTACGCTAGCGGCGCAAGTGATTCAAAATTTGGGCTTGTTTCCTAAGGTTCACCAGGTGTCGTCCAAGCCCCGTCCCCCTCTCCACCAAGCTGTAGGAAAGCCAGAACGATGAAACTTGAAGACATGATAGCCAAAAGTGTTTGCAACTCTGACACCAATTTTCAGCATCATAGACCCAGCTGTGTGTGATTGCCGGCTTAAAACGCAAAATTCTGCTGATCAAGGAGGAAGAATGTTCAGAAATCGCCAAATCATGCGTTTTTAAGCCGGCGACCACACACAGCTGGGTCTATGATGCTGAAAATTGGTGTCAGAGTTGCAAGCACTTTTGGCTATCATGTCTTCAAGTTTCATCGTTCTAGCTTGCCTACAGCTTGGTGGAGAGGGGGACGGGGCTTGGACGACACCTGGTGAACCTTAGGAAACAAGCCCGAAATTTGAATCACTTGCGCCGCTAGCGTACTGTGAATTGAAGATTCGACATGTAGCCCATACAATTTCCCAGGATGTTGTCTACATCATGCAAAAGACCGCACTCAAAAATTCGTACCCTATCAAGAGTTATTCAAGAAACAAATCGGCCCGAAACTCTGTTACACCCTGTATTAACAACCGGGACTGCAGTGTCTGAACCTCAGCCATTGCAGCAGATGGCAATCCCAGATGCATTTGAGCAGAAGCCGCTTTCTGCCGAAACCACTGACAGTCACTGTGTCACTGACGTCACTGACATTGTTCCCAGCAATGAACCCGGCGTTCGGCAGCCTCACATCGTGACCATGCCAGCAGATCCACAGATGAAGTTCTCCGGTCCCGGCGTTCTGGACTTGCTCCACAATCCCAGATGTGAGTAGAGTGTTGGACAGAACTTCCTGCCTTTCTTTTAATCAACTCAACAGCGCTCTTTGTTTCAGTCTGGCAGAACTCGTTGTGCAAGCTGGAGAACGGCGTCTGCTCGGAAGCGCCAGTGCCCTGGACAATGGGTAACTACTGACTTCTTTCAAATGCCGCTCGAGTATCAAACAACCGACCAGCAAGCCTTCCACTCAACAGTGGGCACGCCGGACGCCATAATCGCCGCCATGGGCGCCGAGAAGGTCGTCTACGGCTCTGGCTGTCATTTCACCATCCAATTCACAGAGGAGAGTCGCATTCCCCTGGACTGGCTCCAGTTCTTCTCTCACAAGTTCGCTCTGACGGTGGAGACGGTGCTGCGCGATCCCGCGGTCGCCTTCAGCGCCAACAAGCTGCTGAGAAGCAACTTCAGCTCTCAGGAGAAACTGCTGGAGTACAGGGTGCGACAACTGGCCAGAGTCGCCAACGAGATCGTCAGGGCAACTGGCACCGTCGCCGACGGTGTGTGGACAGCGCTACTAGGTACAGAAAATGTCTCACATAATACACTTCGTTTGCGTGTGTCACCGAGATGACAATTGGCTGCGGTGACTACGGTTTGCAACTAAGTACATACATATGTACCGTACGTATTGTGCCCTTTGACAAACCCGTTGTGTCCCGTTCAGCCCTGCCAACCATAGTGGTTCCCAGCGGAGGGTCTACAGGGCGGAAGCGTCGGCGGGCGAAGACGGCGAGAGAACTGATCGATGGCCAGAGCGGAGTCATCAAGGCCGCTCTCGACTTCGTTTGCCACGAGGTCAACCTTTTCGACCGCCTACTCTACACAGAGGTACGTATGTGCAGAAGAGTTGTCGTTTGTTGACAAGACTCCACCAAGTTAGGCACATTATGCATTGTAACTACGGTATTGTCTGAGGAGGCAGGCAAACAAACGTCGGTTATGAGTATTCGCAATCAGTAACGGATCTAGGCGGGGGCGGTTGTGCGTCCGCCCCCCCCCCCATTCGGCCGGACCGCACAAAAAAAAAATTGTACGGTACCATGGAAAGCAAAGAATTTTCGCCTGCGGCGGTGTTTTAATGCAATTTTTAAACAGAAAACGTCAAAATAAGCCAAAATTTTCGCCTGCGGCGCTGTTTCAAGGCAATTTTGTAACAGAAAGCGTCAAAATCGGGCTAAAATGTTTGCCTGAGGCGCTATTTTTGCGAATTTTGCAGTTCCGAACGTAAATATTGCCAAACCCTGCGGCGCAAATTTTATGTACTTTTACAGCATCTTGGTACCCCCTGTGGCCGAAAAAATTCCTCCCTCCCCTATTCCGAAATCCTGGATCCGCCACTGTTCGCAATGGTTCGACAATATTACAGAGGTCGTGAAAGTTGTCGTCTATGGCAGCCCAGCCACTATCCATTTCACTGTTCAGAGAAGCGCCACAGAGGCCGTCCGCGCCCAACTGAAGAGCTTCAGCGACAACGAGGGGAAGTACCGCGCCGAGAAGAACTTTTACGCTCCCACATGTCGACAGACGTCGAGAACCAGAGTGGGACCACCTGGCCACTTGAGCAGGGTGCGTTCGACATAGGTATATTGCAATCAACGGCGAGTTTCAGTTACGCACCAAAGTGACTCAGTGGTCCGTGGGTGTAATTAATCACAGTTGTAGTGGGCGTTTGTTTGTAGCTTTCCACTTCAGCTTCTTCCCACCGGGAGAAGACGAAGAACGAAAGCTGCTGCCACCTCTATCCCTGCAAGCGAAACGGGTAGAAGCGTCGCGACGGAAGCGATGGTCGATTTGAAAGGTCTCGACGACGAGGAAGCGGCTGACTTCCCAGGCGACGACCTTTCGATCGTCTGACGCGCAAACTCCGATTGACCACAGAAGTTCACACACTTTGAACAGCTGT
This sequence comes from Linhomoeus sp. GSCO2_2, assembly GCA_030248115.1. Taxonomy (NCBI): domain Eukaryota; kingdom Metazoa; phylum Nematoda; class Chromadorea; order Monhysterida; family Linhomoeidae; genus Linhomoeus; species Linhomoeus sp. GSCO2_2. The sequence goes on from JASAMZ010012186.1 coordinate 8,059, forward strand.
CCGAAACGCGAAGGTCAAAGTGAAACCGAAACACTGTGTCCGCCTTTGAATATCAGTAAAATTGATGTTCGCACAGTTTTATTAAAGTAGCGCGTTTCCGGACTAGCTGACAAGCGGGTTTCGAACCGGGCCGCAATCAACCGTTGTGTCTCCGCGTTGCGACAAACATTCTCGTCGCCCCGTGCTTCACCCTTTAGAGTGAAGATTGAAGAATTGGTCCAACTTATTAGCTTTTCAAGCTAGGTGCTCGTTGGCTGGTTTCTTTCTGATTGTCACTCGGCTACCAGAACCAGATACTGATGGCCGCAGGCACGACTCTCCATAATACAATTCTTGAAACTCGATTGGTCTTCTGGGATGGCGTCAGTCAATCACGAGGTTACATATGGTGTCACCACACAGCAAACAAGCGTCAAGATTACTCATTCGCCCAGTTACACTACATGAAAGTAGTGTAGCGGACGAATACAGCTACCTACAGTACGTCCATAACAATTGCTCCATAGAAGACGGCATGCCGAGACAGCACAGTATCACCAACCGGGGAAAGGTCGTATCACGAAAGTAGACTGATGTTCGAAGTCCTTCTCAATCGATGATCCCCTCACCACATCTTGGTGTCGACGGGTAGGCTCTTCAACTGGAAGAGGGCAGCCATACCGACTTTGATCTCCCTGTGACGCAGCAGGTAGATGAAGAGATTCAGAATGGGATTCAGATTGGCCAGAATCCAGCCGTAGAGGGGCACGCTGACTGCCAGAGGGCCCTGTAATTATGCAGAGTAAGTTTCTGCCTCAATTTGAACTGATACCTTCAGGACAGTCACCGTGAAAATGCCGGCTAAAAATTACCGTGGAATTTGATCATCGGCTTCACTGCCTCTACGCGCGAAAGGTCAACCATCGTTAGATCTGCGTTATCATTCGAAGCTAGCTGTTCGCAGTGAACCTACTAGATACCACTCGTTCCGAACATTCCTAACTCTCAACCAAAACTGGTGTATTGCTACTGACATCACTGATTTTATTGGACTGAATATTCTGAACTGACGATTCACGAACATGTCACCACCACCGGCCATACTGTAGCTCACCTTGAGTCCCAGCAGGGCCACAGTGTTGGCGAAGCTGTTGGGCAACACGAATAGAAGGAGGGTGAAGAGGCAGCTGATGCCAAGGGAGAGTGTGAAGTCTCTCTGGAACTTCATCTGATCCTGTTGGCCTGGCTTCTCCGCAGCCCTCACAATGGTCGTCGTCGGCTGCTGCTGTCGCTGCTTGCGCAGGAACACTGCCACCAGAGCCACGTAGACCAGAACGCTGGAGATGCCGAACAGAATCCTACTGTAGCCGTAGAAACCGTAGTAGAGACGGCCCACAGCGTAGCTAGTGAAGCACACCTGGGGAGGAGAAAGGACAGATCATTGCCGTGACCTGCGGTACATCCCATCAACCCCCCCCCCCTCCCCCTGCACCCCCCCCCCCCCCAAATGGCGCTTATTCTTGTATGGCAGAGTCAAAACCTACTGTCAATGCCGTTCTAGTACTACGTCGCTCCCACCTTCCGATAGGTCTTGTCCTCTCCCTCCAAGTAGCTGAAGAGATATCCGGCGCTTCCGGTGAAGAAGCAGTATCCGTAGGCGCCTCCGCACAGCCAGTAGGCGTAGTTGGTGTCCAGGGAGACGTACTCCAATGGGAAGAGTGTGGAGATCAGACGGTCGATGCTGACCACCAGCAGCATCAGAGCCGCCAGCGGCTCCACAAACACCCAGATCTGGAAGAGTCGCTAGCGGATTTCAGACCAATAAGCATCGATCTTTAATTGTCTCAGCGCAACCCACCATGTTGTGCATGGTCATCATGCATGTCCAGGAGACGACGAGGTCGTTCTGCTCGCCGTTGATCACCAGCAGAGTACGGTACTGGCCAGCCTTGAAGTAGCAGAAGCCGTTGAGCGCGTCGGCCAGCGCCAGGAAGGCGATCACGATGTAGACCTGCAGAGCAATGCACGTTGTGAATGGAATGGGATACAGTGATGACCGTAGGATCAGTATTAAACTATCCTACACATTTCACTAATCCCAGTTGAAACCTTTCATTAATTCAAGTACAGCTATTAACAATCTTCGCCAAACCTTCTGCCATCGCAGGGCTCTGTGGTAGAAGACGGTGAGAAAGATGGGGACGTTGCCCAGAACGGTGACGCCGCCCTCCACGATGTAGACGAGGTACTTCCACAGGTTGGGGTCCACTCCTCCATTGACAGTAGTGGTCGTAGAATTGGCGCTCATCGGAGTAACAAAGCTGCAAAGTTGAATACAATCAATACTTCCTTGGTTCACTTTGTTTATTGGTGACGATCTTACTGTAGTGTGGCAGCGTCACTGTTTGTGACAAAGGAAGCTTAGTCAAGGTTGCTATGGCATGGCAACCGCTCACTAGGGCTGGTTGCGGGCCCAATCTCGGTCGCCCAGGGCCTGATTACACTGCCATATTCATTGCCAGCATGAAAGTTTTCTTTCATGAGAAACGGTCATTAGCGGGGCAGCACCCAATAATGGTCTTAGAACTGATATTGTCAACTGCAGTGCCATAGCAGTTTCGCGAACCTTACATTCCCCACTGACGAAGTTCTAGGGCAGTAGCAAAATGACCTCTAGTCGATCTTCTTCAGAGCTGCAAGCGTATGACCATAGTTGGAATAGTGGCCGATTCCATGGTACTACGAATTCACCGCTCTCGAAAGCTCTGTAGGTACAGCGGTGAAACGCTCAGAAAAACGTGTCCAGCAAAACAATTTGGCCATCGCTACATCCTTTTTGGCACTCCGCCGCTTGAAAAGCGAAGGAGTGCTATAGGAGCGGTAAAGCCCACAGTTAACACCAACAGGCCTGGCGCTCGCTACGAAGCACCTAGGGAGCCAAATTTTTTTTTAAAAGATAGCTTATGACGACGCGCAGCGTGCTCGGGGGGTGAAAAAATTTCGGCGGTGGAAGAATTTTGCGAAAATTCAAAAATTCGAATTTTTACTAAGTAAAAAAAAATATGATGGCCATAACGTGCGCAAAAGTGGGTCGATTTTGGTGATTTTTGAGTATGTTGTAGGCCCTTGGATGCTCTTCAGAGCAAAACCGGAACGGGCTCCCTAGGTGGTCCGACGCGGGAGTACGGTAGAAAATTAAAAAATTAAAATTTTTTTCCGACATTTAAAAAATCGTAACTCGAGTTTGCGACGGCGGATTCTCGCAAACTTTTCTGCAAAACACAGACCCATGTATGGCCGTTCGATTGGCACCACAACCGCCGAGATCGGTCTTGCCGTTCGGGAGATCCGCGGTGGCAAAAATCCCGGGTCCCGAGCGGAAAATGCGGATTTTCGACTTTGAGTGGATTTTTGGGCCGGAAAGCGTGCTTTTAGAGGCAAATTGACCATTGCAACGTGTTCAGCGTCAAAAGTTGGTCTAGACGAAGTGTCTTGACCATTTTGAGGTACCGCCTCCCGGCCGCGCTGAATTTTTATACTCCACAAAAAATGTGGAGTATATAGCGTTTGTGCGCGAAACGCAGTAATTTGGATCGGATGGGGTTCGCGCGTGAAGCGGCCGATTTGCAAACGGTCTTTTGCGTTGGGTAGGCCTAGTAGGTGGGCAGGGTGGACACCAAACGGGGTCACGCTCCGGGACCCGGTTGGCGGGAAATTCAAAAATTTAAATTTTCAAAGTACTGGAAAATGGGTTAAACAAGGTAGAACTCGAAAAAGTTGCATATAATGGTATATACTATCTTTTGATATGTTGTAGCCCTCGATAGTGCCGAACACGGAAAAAAAGAATTGGATCGCTGCGGGACCCATTTTGGCGCCAAATTTGAAAAATTCGCGATTTTTGGCCTCGGGTCGACTTTGACGGGCTGCTGTGGGAGCTAGGTAGCAGCTAGAGCGGCGAGGCCACTCTTGGTGCTCCTTCCCAGATGTCCTCTATCGAATGCGCCATGAACGGAGAAAATCGGTTGAAACACAAAAAAGTTATTTTCCCGCAACTTTTTTGACTCCGGGGTCGAAAATTGCATTTTTCGCGTTTCGGCGTCTAAAGCGCTCGAATGCGTTGCCGAATCGTTCCAAAAGTGGTTTCAAACGATTCTACGTTGAAATCTGGTCCAGAAAAGTGTTTTTGGCAAATTTGTAGAGCTACAGTAACCCTGCCGCGTCCATTTGAATATTAAGTGTCGGGTCGACTTTCGCGACATTATACTCGATTTCGGGGTTTTCGGGGGCGCTGATTACGAATTTGGCATTCGTTTAGCGTTTAGATGATGTTTAACCATACCTATGACGAATTCGCATGCTACCGTACCACAAGTGCAGAATTTTGGTTCTGCGAGCCCATAGGAAGTTAGGGGTGTTGTATGCCGATTCTGGGGCATTCTGGGATGTAGATCACGAATTCGGCATTAGTTTTGCGATTGGGAGTGTCAGGAGGCCGCAACAGGAGAGGAGTCACCGTGCGTAGGAGTTCAAATTTGTGGAGTATACTGCGTCCCCCGGACGACTTGCCTGGTTGAATCCTGGGGTCAAATTTTCGAAATTGAGTTTTCACTTGTTTCGGTGGTTTTCGACGACGCTGAACACGAATCCGGTGTTTGTTTTGCGATTTGGGACGCCTTTACCCTGATTTCGGCACCCGGCCGGCCAAAAATTGGGTCCCGGGGTCGAATTTTCAAAATTGCATTGACAGTTGCGTCTGGGCTTTCTGACGCCGCAGAACGCGAATCCGTCGTTTGTTTGGCGATTTGTGGTGTTTTTAGCCTGATTTTGGCCGAATACTTACGCTCTGTAAAATTTCGCAAAATTCCGAAAATACCATCCCTCATTGATTTTGTTGCGCCTACAGTACGCCGTCCATATAAGACGCGCTGAGAAAGGCGTCTACGAACGCGCCATCGAACCGAGTTATAGGAGCATCGTACTGTAGCACTTCGGAAATCGACGCCGTCCACCCCCAGCCGGGGAGCCCCCGCTGTGTAGCGTAGATAAGGCGCGCCTGTACAATTGGGGCGCCGCTGGCATTCTACATTGTGAGTGGCTATAGACAGTCAGCGGTCAGTCTCAGTACAGCCTGCTCCAACGCGTCACTTGCGCCACATCGGCCTCTAAGTGTATGGCATCTGCTTAGGCCCGCCCCGGGCCATAGACCCTAGTTCTACACTGAATAAATTGGGAACAAACAAATTTAACGGGACGCAACACTTGTTGGTTTCTGTGCCCCAGTCTGCTAAAACAATCACGCGGAGTGCCTATCTGACACTCAAGGAGTGTCACGTATCACTTGTCGCTTTTTTCTCTACAAGCGCAGCACGGAAGGGGCGGAACCGGTGGGCGGCACTACGGTGAGTCTGCAAGGCGTAGCACGAAACGGCGAACCGGAAAAGACGCACACACGGATACGCACCTGAATGAGAAGGAAATATGTACGAAAATATGGGCGATGAACCGAACAATACGGAGCACGACGAAGTCAAACACAATAGAAAAGGGGGTGGAGCGCCAATGGTCGGCTTTGGGGGTCCAACAACCTATTCGGCTTTGTTCGTACGCACGACAGTTGGCAACATCACAGGTCGCACTGTCCTTGCTAATCGTTCTAGCAGAAAGCAGGTGGGCCGTAGAAGGAGCTTCTCACGCACCCATACCACACCCCCTCCCCAACTTCTTCAACTGCACCGTTAACATTCCTCCGATGCCGATTCTGCTCTTTGAGCGGGGCGGTTGAAGTTTCGACAAGTGATACGTGACACTCCTTGAGTGTCAGATAGGCACTCCGCGTGATTGTTTTAGCAGACGGGGGCACAGAAACCAACAAGTGTTGCGTCCCGTTAAATTTGTTTGTTCCCAATTTATTCAGTGTAGAACTAGGGTCTATGGCCCGGGGCGGGCCTAAGCAGATGCCATACACTTAGAGGCCGATGTGGCGCAAGTGACGCGTTGGAGCAGGCTGTACTGAGACTGACCGCTGACTGTCTATAGCCACTCACAATGTAGAATGCCAGCGGCGCCCCAATTGTACAGGCGCGCCTTATCTACGCTACACAGCGGGGGCTCCCCGGCTGGGGGTGGACGGCGTCGATTTCCGAAGTGCTACAGTACGATGCTCCTATAACTCGGTTCGATGGCGCGTTCGTAGACGCCTTTCTCAGCGCGTCTTATATGGACGGCGTACTGTAGGCGCAACAAAATCAATGAGGGATGGTATTTTCGGAATTTTGCGAAATTTTACAGAGCGTAAGTATTCGGCCAAAATCAGGCTAAAAACACCACAAATCGCCAAACAAACGACGGATTCGCGTTCTGCGGCGTCAGAAAGCCCAGACGCAACTGTCAATGCAATTTTGAAAATTCGACCCCGGGACCCAATTTTTGGCCGGCCGGGTGCCGAAATCAGGGTAAAGGCGTCCCAAATCGCAAAACAAACACCGGATTCGTGTTCAGCGTCGTCGAAAACCACCGAAACAAGTGAAAACTCAATTTCGAAAATTTGACCCCAGGATTCAACCAGGCAAGTCGTCCGGGGGACGCAGTATACTCCACAAATTTGAACTCCTACGCACGGTGACTCCTCTCCTGTTGCGGCCTCCTGACACTCCCAATCGCAAAACTAATGCCGAATTCGTGATCTACATCCCAGAATGCCCCAGAATCGGCATACAACACCCCTAACTTCCTATGGGCTCGCAGAACCAAAATTCTGCACTTGTGGTACGGTAGCATGCGAATTCGTCATAGGTATGGTTAAACATCATCTAAACGCTAAACGAATGCCAAATTCGTAATCAGCGCGCCCCGAAAACCCCAAAATCGAGTATAATGTCGCGAAAGTCGACCCGACACTTAATATTCAAATGGACGCGGCAGGGTTACTGTAGCTCTCAAATTTGCCAAAAACACTTTTCTGGACCAGATTTCAACGTAGAATCGTTTGAAACCACTTTGGAACGATTCGGCAACGCATTCGAGCGCTTTAGACGCCGAAACACGAAATCGTACGACCGAGGAGTCAAAAAAGTTGCGGGAAAATAACTTTTTTGTGTTTACCGATTTTCTCCGTGGCGCATTCGATAGAGGACATCTGGGAAGGAGCACCAAGAGTGGCCTCGCCGCTCTAGCTGCTACCTGCGGCTCCCACAGCAGCCCGTCAAAGTCGACCCGAGGCCGAAAATCGCGAATTTTTCAAATTTGGCGCCAGAATGGGTCCCGCAGCGATCCAATTCTTGGGGCCCGTGTTCGGCACTATCGAGGGCTACAACATATCAAAAGATAGTATATACCATTATATGCAACTTTTTCGAGTTCTACCTTGTTTAACCCATTTTCCAGTACTTAGAAAATTTAAATTTTTGAATTTCCCGCGAACTGGGTCCCGGAGCGTGACCCCGTTTGGTGTGCACCCTGCCCACCTACTAGGCCTCCCCAACGCAAAAGACCGTTTGCAAATCGGCCGCTTCACGCGCGAACCCCATCCGATCCAAATTACTGCGTTTCGCGCAGCAATACATTACATCTTCGTTCAGTTACGTATTGCTCATCACGATACGTTGAACGGCGCGCGAGATATAGGCCTTCAAAGTTGGCTGCTCTTACAGAATGGTGCCTAAGGTTCATCACAACTTTGAATGCCTATATATAAATGCAATAATTGGGGATGAGATACCAACTGAATCGAAGAGAAAATTGGCTTCTATTCGGCGAAATGTTAACACAGGGGGCGCTAAACCCCAATTTGATCACGCGAATTTGGCACTAAAAGCGGTTGACTTTGGAGGGTCATATCTCGAAAGCCGCACCAGCTAGAGACTTGCGATAACTTGCATTCGATTGAGCTCGAACGGTACTCTGTCATGCTCAAATGCGAGAAAAATCCGGTGCAGGTGGAAGCAGAAAATTGTGCACAGAAGCTACGACTTCCACACCAAGAATTATTCACCACTTAAGCCCCAGGCCCTCCTAAGGTTAAGAGCTCGCCCAGATTTTTTTGCGTAACAATGTAGCACTAAGGAAGGGTGCCTACAAAAACTGTACGGCCAGATTTTTGAATTTCGCTTCCAAACAATTTTTGGGACCAATTTTTCAAAACTAACCACAGCGGGCTAGACAGCTTTTTGGGCCACAACAAATTACAGGGTGGCCCAATCGGATCAGTCCACCATTCGATTAGTCTTCTGAGAGCATTCTTTTGCACTCCTCACTCGCCAACAAAGTCCAACGGACGGGGAGTTACGGGCAAACAAGCTGTGTGTGTAAAAGGTTCAACCTATGCTTTGTGTCTGTCAAATTTTGGTGAACAGTATAGTGAACTTTGTACACATCGTTGGCCGCATCGGAGAAAGTGTCTTGAGAATGTGTTCCTTAATGCCAAGTGCACCTATCCCCACGATACGGTTGTCTGTACAGCTGATCTGAAGCTCAGTGATATCGCCGCGTTCGCCATATGTTATCGGCATGATACGACGCCGTTTATCTGATGTTTCCTACCTGTGTGAAAACGTCACGTCCAACAAAAAACTTGCCAAAAGTTTGATGCGAGCGAATTCGTGTTTTCAGCGTATGCATTTCTGTTTTGAGACTGCACATTCATCAATAAACAGCTGTTCTGGCCATGCGACGAAAAACTCCATTTTAAAATTTTCATGAATCTTAATTCTCAATATTCTCAAATGGAATTCATTAAAACTGTAAAACTATGCCACAAATTCTTATTGGCATACGGCCTTGCCATTTCTGCATTCAAATTCGTCAAAAAACGACGTTCTATTTTGTTGATTTATGGAATTTTGAAAAATAATCACATATTTCTATTAAATTCCACATTTGCAAAAAATTTCTGTTGCGTTGCAAATTATCCGGTGTACTTCTTTCCATTTCTGAAGAAATTTCGCCGCTATATCATCAGGTGAAAAAGTCGATTTTCGACAGTTTTATATTCTTGATTGAAAATATCTTGAAATTGCAACTTTTAAAAACTTATAAACTATGATTTATTGCTCTGGTTCTCTCTTCAGAGTCTGATAAATATGATTCAAGTCTCTCGATTCTGTCAATGGTGGGCAGGGAATGCTTTCCATCCCTCAAATATCTGCTTCATCTATGCAAGTTTGATAGAATAATGACTGGATTGGTAAGCAAGCAGGACACTGAGGGAGTGAATAAGGCTAAAGTATGTCTCACGTGAGAGTGCTACTCCCCCATGAGGGACTCTGTAACTCAGGGACGCTGCAACAGACTGGGCTGAAACTTGGCATGTTGGTGATTTGGGTGCGCCCGCAGGTACGAAAATGGTCAAATTCTTCCCACCCCTCCAATGGTCCCCCTCAGTTGGTCTAATCGTCAGTCCAGTATGCCTCACTTGAGGGCTCTACTCCCCCATGAGGGACTCTGTAACTCAGGGACGCTGCAACAGACTGGGCTGAAACTTGGCATGTTGGTGATTTGGGTTGGCCCGCAGGTACGGAAATGGTCAAATTCCTCCCACCCCTCCAAAGGTCCCCCTCAGTTGGTCGAATCGTCAGTCCAGTATTTCTCACTTGAGGGCTCTACTCCCCCATGAGGGACTCTGTAACTCAGGGACGCTGCAACAGACTGGGCTGAAACTTGGCATGTTGGTGATTTGGGTGGGCCCGCAGGTACGAAAATGGTCAAATTCTTCCAAACACCCCTCCAATGGCTCCCCCTCAGATTGAAGGTCTAATCGTTAGTCCAGTATGTCTCACTTAAGGGCTCTACTCCCCCATGAGGGACTCTGTAACTCAGGGACGCTGCAACAGACTGGGCTGAAACTTGGCATGTTGGTGATTTGGGTGGGCCCGCAGGTACGAAAATGGTCAACTTCCTCCCACCCCTCCAATGGTCCCCCTCAGTTGGTCTAATCATCAGTCCAGTATGCCTCACTTGAGGGCTCTACTCCCCCATGAGGGACTCTGTAACTCAGGGACACTGCAGCAGACTGGGCTGAAACTTGGCATGTTGGTGATTTGGGTTGGCCCACAGATACAAAAATGGTCAAATTCTTCCAACCTCTCCAATGGTCCCCCTCAGTTGGTCGAATTGGCAGTCCAGTATTTCTCACTTGAGGGCTCTACTCCCCCATGAGGGACTCTGTAACTCAGGTACGCTGCAACAGACTGGGCTGAAACTTGGCATGTTGGTGATTTGGGTGCGCCCGCAGGTACGAAAATGGTCAAATACCTCCCACCCCTTCAAAGTCCCCCCTCAAAGGGTCTAATCGTTAGTCCAGCATGTCTCACTTGAGGGCTCTACTCCACCATGAGGGACTCTGTAACTCAGGGACGCTGCAACAGACTGGGCTGAAACTTGTCATGTTGGTGATTTGGGTTGGCCCACAGATACAAAAATGGTCAAATTCTTCCAACCCCTCCAAAGGTCCCCCTCAGTTGATCGAATCGTCAGTCCAGTATTTCTCACTTGAGGGCTCTACTCCCCCATGAGGGACTCCGTAACTCAGAGACGCTGCAACAGACTGGGCTGAAACTTGGCATGTTGGTGATTTGGGTGGGCCCGCAGGTAGGACAGTGGCCCGCAGGTAGGACAATATCGGGGAAAAATGTCGCCCGATATTCCTCAGTGACTGGGAAGGCAGCTGAAATAGAGAAGGAAAAGTTCAGCTCAGATTCCTGTTTTACAGGAAAGAATATATATATAATAGCATCACAGGCAGTACGTGTAATATGTGCCACAGTGTTGTTGTTGCCAAGTTGTTACTGTATTATTTGTATATGGTGCTATAAACCACTGATGTATTACAATTTCACATCTCACGCATTTTGCAGTCGCTGAATGAAAGAGCCGACAAAGCCCTCCAGAGTATGGCTTCCGAACTGCTGAAAATGCTGAGAGAGGCAAAAATTTAACAAAATGCAGAATGCGATTTATTCATCGACTCTATTTTTTGCCATGGTGTGGCCTGTCACGGTAAAGTTGTGTGACGTTAGTGAGTAGCTAGACTGTGTGTCTTTATTGGTGGTTGGCAACGGTAGACTGCATGCTGACAATTCATGTAGGCTCATGTGTAAATCTAATGACGCCTGTAATTTGATGTCCTGACACGTCAGAATTGAATCGTGCAAGAATGCTATGCATGTAGATACCAAGCAATGCCAGTAAGCTTTTCTAAACGAGGTTGCAGCAACTATGCTGTCTGCTTTGCTTCAAACGTTGGCATTGGTGGGAGTTATCTAGGATAATGCTAGCCTGTTCCAAGGATGGCCATCTTAATCAGTTGGTACATCAGCTATGCTTATAAATGCCGGCATTGATACAGTCACAAACGATCGGTACCAACAATGCTAGTAGTGGTTGACTATAATCACCCTCATGAAATGAATGTTGGCATCGGCGGCGGGTCGGATCAACAATGCCAGCATTTGCGCACACTTCACTCCAATGACAGCATTGGTGGACTTCCAAAGGTTGCCAGAACTGCGCAGCTAAAAACAATGGCATTGAAGCAACCGTAGTTGTAGCTATGCCAGCATTTGTACTAACAAAAAACCCCATTTGGTGAATGACAGTACTCTTTGTAGTGGAGTGAACAATGCTCACATTTCTCTGTGGCATAGGCCAGCATTTCTCGCGCCAATAAGGTGGCACTAGCGATGTCAGCATTTCTCAGGGTGCTTTTGTCACAATGCCAGTCTTTGTCGCCGTTTTGGAGGAGTTTCTAGGCGATTACAATGAAGGTTCGATCAATGCCGGTATTGCTCGTAGTGTGTGACGAAGCATGCCAGCATTCTTGGCAGCCAGGTGGTCCATGCCAGCATTTAAGCTGGCCGATAAAAATGTCGGCCGATAAAAATGTCTGGTCCACAAGGGGATAACGTCACTTTGGTTTGCAAAGCCCATTCTGGTGTGGACGCGTTCGGGACGCTCTTTCTGAAGAGAGAACTACATATGTAGTTCTGACTAGAGGTTACTGTAGGCGTGCACACGCTCGACTGTTCATCACTGGAGATCACAAAGGGTTGTTGCACATGAACCTACAAATATATAAATGCAAATCGTGCAGCATGTGATAATCTCAAATTTTTCATAAGATGCGATTTCTTCTTCCTAGCGGCCTGGTCGCAGTGGAGGGCCGTAGCATTCCGTGAGCGACTTAATGGATCCGCAAAGGCCAAGCTGTAGACGGACGACCATAACAGCAGTTGAACAACGTCAATTTTAAACGGAAGCCTTCTTCAAATTTGGAAAGAGTAGGACAAAATCGGTAGGTAAAAGTTGTACCTTCAGAATTGAAAAAGTATCTGTGCTTTACAAGTCACAAGTGCACGACACATTAAATCAATACCACAAATCCTCTACTTAAGTACGAATACGATAAAGCCAACTGTAAGAAAACTGGCTGGTTTACTTCAATTGTGTAGGAATAACACCAACCCTTATGCGTTGGAGAATGGGATGTTTGACTTCTAGACTAGAAGTCGTCGTCATCAGTTCAGGCTCTCCAATATAGTCCTTCTGAAACTGCTCCAAGTCTTTGTTCAAACGACCAAACCGTTCCTTCTTCTTGTCAGTTTCCTTTTGTATCTCGTCTATCGCTCGCCGCATCTCGTTCTGTAATCCAGTCTGTCGCTCGCGGAGAGCTCCGATTTCGTACTCCAACACTGTAATGCAGAAGTGTTTACTCGTTTGGCAAACAATACTTAACAACGAATGCAGTACAAATTGGAAGATCGTTACACTTTCCTTGAGGAGGTTGGGCGGGAAGGGGGGGGGGGGGTAGGGGGGGAATAGATTTCGCACAGATTTATACCCACCAGAATGCAAAATGCATAATCCAAAACACACAGTGGCCAAAAGACTTTGCCACCCAATGATGTATTCTTTGTGTCCGCAATTTGGGTATGGCACTGCTGCGCATGTTTTACAGGAATATACTTGAACGTTTACGTTTCCACGCAACAAAGTATCATTTCCGCAACTAACCGGCAGTCTCTCGCTCCGTAGCCTTCCGTTGACTCTGCATTTGTCGCTCGTATTTGTCGAGTTGATATTGGCAGAGGATGAAGGAAGCTCCGACAACTGCCGACAGTAGCAGCAATAGAACTAAGACCAAGGCAAATGTTCTGGCCTTTTTGCCAACTGACGCTACAACGGATGAATTTAATCTGTTTGTTAGCTAGGAACTTAATTTGTTTGTGAATATAAGCATTTAGGTCCTATCTGTCTACTTGTTCGCTTGCCTACACAAATTATTAATTTTGTCAAGCCTTTGCTGATGCAATCTATACTTCACACAACTCAGCATTCACTCATTAAATCATACTCAGCTATTGTTGATTTGTCTTTCATTTCTTAGGAATTTGACTCACTGTTTATATTAATTATCCTACGACTTGTACTTTATCAATCTATATATTTCTCTCGTTTGCATATTCTTTACAATCTTGCCAAATACCTAAGTGCTCAACAACTTACATTTTGCTTTGCCATTCTCAATGTCTGTATATGGGACGGTGGTAGCCATTTCTCTTCGCTGCTTCGAACACTAGAAGAAGCCGAGAGCAGCTTTGCAACAAGGCAGCATTACTTGAGGCTAGACTTCATTGCTCTGTTAGAAATATCGATTTTGTTTTTTTTTGGCGAGCCGCATAAAATGCAATTTGGGGAAAAAGCGGCGGAAAAATGACTGGAACTCAAAGGGAAAGCCAGTCAGCGGGCATGGAATGGCAATTGGATTGCCGTTCCTGAAAAGTTTTGTCTTCATACCAATGCGTCTCCAATCCAACCGTTTGGTGCATTTAACGAACTCTAAATTTAGGATAATTCTCATTGAAACGCAACACGTGACTTATGGTATTGACGACTGTTTAGAAAGTGCATCTCTTGAACTAAAGGGTTAGACAGCGAGTTGATCGTAATGGTAGCAAAACAAAGCGCTTCGTCTCAAGTCCGGTTCAGTAATTGCTGGTCCTCAGGGGCTCGAGCGATGAAGTGCTCAATGCAGAAGTTGTACAATGTATAGCATACCTTCTTGTGAGTATTTGTCAGCGCCTTTTGGTGATCGATACGAAAGTGTAAGGTACACAATGATCAAATCTCGGCCAGATGTGATCAAGAAGCGGCTTAGAATGGGAAAGCCGCTTGACTTGGCTGAACACAAGCCACAGAGGAAGATTAGCGTTTATCCACCTGGGCACGCATGCCTAGATCGATGTTATCCTGTCTTACCATTCGCTAAATAGTTTTGACAGTTGTCTATCAAGAATTCGCATTTCACGCCATACAGTGGTGGTAGTACCTATAGTAACCAAGGTAATTGACTTACGAGAAAACTGTGAGGGCAATGTCATCCAACGGTTCCCAAGAATCGATCGAGGGCTATCTTTAGGAGCAGGCCGCCTTTCTCTCCAGTCAACTCAGAGTCAACCAGCGACTGGTCAGTGTACCTCCCTCCCCCTGGTATCTACTCATGCCCCCCACCCCCGCCAACAATTTCCCTCCCCCACCCCCCCCCCCCCACTCAGATGACACCGTGCGTTAGTGTTTTCCAATTCGCCCCTCATTTACCTAACAATGTTTCACGCATCAGCACATTTCCTCTCCAAATTACAATTCCCAAAGGCGCAACGAAATGCGCAACTTACGAAAGTCAATAGTGCTTCTTTTCTTAACTGTCGAAAATTCATGAACGGTGTTTCAGCTGTTGATGGTGACGCAACTGCGAAAGGAGAATGAGAAGAGCGACAGTGAGAAGAAGGAGCTGGGGGTATGGTGATCATGTTTCCATTTGTTGACTTACTTTTAACTGTCACTGACTTACTTTCTTGGCTTACAAAATGCTTGTCAAGCAGAGGATTTGTCAATCTTCTAGCCAACACAGTAACTTCTTCAGGAGCGGCTGACTACAGTACAGGAACTCAACGACTTCCTACTCTGGGAACTGCGAAACAAGGTAGCTCTTTTGTCCCTGCATTCTACAACTCATCCTGTAAACTACGCATCATTCTTTATAGACTGGGGAGCAGTTCGACTTGAGCGAGATTTCCGCGCGGCTGGCGCTGTGGAAGACGGATCAGAAAACTGCGGACAAGCTGGTTTGATTTGGAAATTGTGCATTCTTTGCAGGAACAAAAGCAGCTATTGATACAACAAAACGTTGTTGACATTGTTGTTGTTACTACAGAGCGGCAGCAAGGCTCCAATATCCTTGAACTGCGCCGGTAATATGGCCTCTTCTACAGACAGTGCAGTCGTCCATACGGAGGCCCATGTCACAGCTGAAGTGACCGCCACCACAACATTGACCTTTGGTGAGCAAAACATAGGTACCCAGCAATTGTCTTGTACAGATACATGACTAAAGGGGGGGGGGGGGTGGGCTGGAAGCGTTGCAATATGTGCATTGTTATCACAATGCGCGCAAAAGCTCTACGGACTGATGAGGATAACCTTGACTTAATTTAATTGCGGTCGCACGAGTTTCATCTATTCACGTCAAGCAAAACTTTTTTCCAGCGTCACCCCAAGACGACGCCCGTCGCCGCTACGAGTGCTCCGTCTGTCGAGCTCGCTTTCTCAAGTCTTCCCACCTCAAAAGACACAAGCTTACACACAGTCGGCAGACGCCCAAACACGCATGTAATTGAAGTACTGTATGTATTAGCAATACACTGTATGTATGGGATGACAGTCAGTGGCAGGGTGGCCAATAGAAACTTGAACTAGTTTCAGTTTCAGTTACAATCAGTTAACTGAAACTGAAACTGAATCGAAACTGACACGGACTCCATAACTGAAACTGAAACTCACGGTTTGTTTCAGTCATTTGAGTGTCAAGCTTCAGCAGGTGTCCATAAAATTCCTGCCAAATTTTATGACAAATCTAAACGTTCTGTTGTTCCAAAATATTCTAAGAAACCGTCTCAAGCTTTGAAATCGCTTCTAAGCCCATTAAGTTTCAAGCCCCAAGAATTGAATTGAGGAAGTCTTAGTGACTTTCTGGGCCCTTTATAACTGAAAGTCAGTTTCAGTTACTGAAGAAACTGAAACTCGAGAGGTAGCGTAACTGAAACTGAAACGCATAGTCAGCCAGAATCATAATTTTAGCTGAAACTGAAACTAAAATGAACTTCTATTGGTCAGCCTGGTCAGTGGGGGGAGGGGGCACTTTTGCGCAAGCTGTGCATGAATTTCCAACTTTTCGCACTCTGGCAAACTTTCCCCCTGCCTCTGAAGTTCAATTCCCCCCTCCCCCCAGTGAGAGAATCAAATAATCCCACCCCACCTCCCCCCCCCCCCTCCACGGAAATACTCTCCTGTCTAAGTCGGACTGGCAATTCACAAAACGGGGGGGGGGGGGGGTGACACATCCACCCCCCCCCCCCCCCCAAACTTTGTCCTTTGTCTGCAACGTCCCATCTTTCAGACCCCACTTCACAAGATTCCAAGGCTCAGCCACCCATAAACTGCTCCACCTGTGGCCGTTCATTCGAAAAGTACTCTAAATATCGAGATCATATGAGGACCCACAAGATGCTTCACCAGTGTTAGCACTCCGACCCCAAAAGGGACGGAGTGCTATAGTGGAGCTGCGACCGATCAAAACTTGCGCCACTCACTTTCGTGCCTCATTTCTCATCCGATTTGGACGGGGTTTCTTTTAATCGATAGCTCTCGAGGGATAGTAGGGGTGCTCGGGCCTTCGTTTTTTTCGCGTGGTGGAAAAATTTTAGAAAAATTCAAAAATTTGAATTTTTACTTACTGAGAGGGTGTTCCCCCAAGGCTACTTTTTGGAATCATGGACCGATTTAGATTTCCTTTAGACATGTTGTAGTCCTCTACGAGAGCTTTTGCGGAAAAAAATCCCGACCCTCTAGGTCGACGCGTTCTCGGGTTACGGTAGCCGAAAGTGGTTTTTTGACAAAAATTTGCCTTTCAAAAATCCTAGTAAATCAGGGAGTTGTTGGACCGGGCCAGATATCTCAAATCGGCAAGATTAACATGCTCTCTTTCGCTTAAGACCAAAATCGCCAAAATCCGCCGCGGAAATCGTGAGTTCTGCGGTGGCAACGGGTCTCCGTCGGGGGTCGAAAATGCCGATTTTCGACTTTCGGCCGTTTTAGCGCTCGATTGCGACCAGCTAGGGCCAAATGGACTACACCACGTGCTTCCCCGTTGAAAACTGATCCGGAACCGAGTTTTAAAAATATTTTTTCGGTTACCGTACCCCGGCCGCGTCAAAAATTCGAATTTCCACTTCGGAGGACAAAATCAATGTTGGAGTCGACTCCGGTGCTTTCGAGGTCGCTGATGCCAAATCTGGCATTGTTATCGCGTTTCGGATCAAGAGTCACGAGTTTTTGCCGATTTTCGGCCTACCAAAGCCCTACATTGAGGAACCTCGATGTGAGGCGATTGTACGTTTGAAATGTCGATTCTAGGGTATTTCGCGACGAGGACCGCGAATTCGCTATTGGTTTCTACATTTTGTGTCGATTTTGCCTTCAAAAGCCATTTTCCTAATGCTGAAATTCAAATTTGAATGCAGCTTTTACCGTACTCTCCTCAAGCTATGTTTGTAACTCAAATTTGCGTGCGCATTCGAACTTCTGAATTGAAGGAAATGCAGTGCGAAAAGACGGCGTGGTAAAGGAAGCATTTGCGCATGAATTGTCAATTCTTCCCGTCCAAAATGGCAAGGCGAGTCTGCGATTGGCGCAGCCCCGAATCTTAGCTGCCGGCTACTGGTTGAATCGAAGCAAAATGCCGCATTTTGGACTCAATTCGGCCTGGTCTACAGGATTTCGGTGGAGTTCTGCTGCGACTGCGTGCCGGTCCTTGTAGGTGGAGGGAATATGCGTACTCTGAAACTCGCGCGCCGGGGGAATTTGCGGAGAATCTTTGGGCGAGAATCGGCCTTATTTCTCATAATAAGTG
>JASAMZ010012187.1:0-16874 GCA_030248115.1 Linhomoeus sp. GSCO2_2
GGAAACAGAAATGCGTACGCCGAACACAGGAATTCGCTCGCACCAAACTTTTGGCAAGTTTTTTTGTTGGATGTGACGTTTTTACACAGGTAGGAAACATCAGATAAACGGCGTCGTATCATGCCGATAACATATAGCGAACGCGGCGATATCACTGAGCTTCAGATCAGCTGTACAGACAACCGTATCCTGGGGATACAATAGCTGCACTTGGCATTGAGGTACACATTCTCAAGACACTTTCTCCAGATGCGGCTAACGATGTGTACAAAATTCACTATACTGTTCATCAAAATTTGACAGACACAAAGTATAGGTTGAACTTTTTACACACACAGCTTGTTTCGCTCGGCCTCAGCCGAGCGAACCCTATCAAGAGCTCGGCGTGCGTACGTTCGTACGTACGTACGTGCGTGCGTGCGTCACGCTCGCTTCGGGCTTAATAACTCGCTCGTCTGACGTCGTAGGATTGAGTTTGAGACATCGTCGGGTAGCCCGCGGATAGTGGCATGTATCGAGTGCACTTTCGTCTTCCGCAGTCCTCGAATTCGGCGCAGGCCGGCGCCCAAATGGACGACCCTTCCGTGGAGCAGGAGCTGAGCGCGCTGGAGACGACGTCGGCGGCGCAGCGGGGGGCGACGACGCGCCTGCCCTGCATCGACTACGTGCTGGTGCACGACTGGGACGACGCCAAGAACGCCGCCAAGCGACACAGCTTCGAGCAGCACCTGCGCTCGGAACTCGGCCTGATGGTCGAGTCTGAGCGAGTGGGCATCCACTGCTTCGTCAAGATCTTCTGCCCCTTCGACAGACTGAGCTACGAGGCCGAGCAGGTCAAGCTCGAGATGCCGCTCAAGGACGTGAGGAGTTTTGCCAACATATGGAGAGTAACTGTGATGATTTGTTGTCACAGTGGCCAAGTGACTTTGCAGTGCGACGTGGCCGAGGACGACAAAGGCTTCCTGGACAGGTTGCTCGGCCCTCTGCAGACCGACGACGAAGGTAAAGTACCTACTATGAAGTGTGGCTCAGAAGTTAAAAAAATTTTTTGAATTCGTTTGCTACCGTAATTCAACATCCCTCTAGTCGACTTCGTGAGCGGTCCGTTTGAGCGAGCGCGTCTGTCCCTCTTCCACGGCTACGAGAACGAGCTGACCTTCTTCCGATCCAGTATCCGCAGCCTTCTGGTCCACAACCTGCTCTCCAGAACCGGGTTCATCCCCGACTCCTGCGAGCTGCCGCTGCCCACTTCGCTGGCGCAGTCGACGTCGTCGTCGGCCGTCTTGAGCGCCTTCCCCAACAACGGGGAGGACGCCGAGAAGCGCGAGCGCCAGCCGACGTCCTACAGTCGGATGACAGTGGCATCCGGTGGCAAGCAGTTCAAGTCGACCCTGAACCCGGACTTGAGTGAGAGAGAGACACAAGCGTTGAGTCTTTCTGTTGTGAGCGACTGGCGCTTTCACTTGTATGCGCAGACTTGCCTCGGTTGCTACTGAAGCGCGTCTACACCGACAGCTTCGTGGTGCACGACCGCTCGGCTGACGACCCGCTATTCGACGAGCTGAAGAAATCCGACCCCGAGCAACGCCAGCAAATTGTAGATGTTGTTTTGTTCATGAGCATAAGAAGATTTCTCACAACATACTTTTCAATTCAGCTCGATCGACTAAGGGGCTTCTCAGACCCCAGGAAAAGCCTGAACAGTACCTGGACGAAGTGGTTCAAATTCCAGCCATTGTGGCGCGTCAGAAACTATTTCGGCGAGAAAATCGCCATGTACTTCGGCTGGCAGGGCCTTTTCCTCAGCTTCCTCTGGCCGCCCGCCTTGGCCGGCCTGGGAATCTTCATCTCTGGCGTCTTCAACAGGTAGCAAGCAAATAAATTCTGATGTATACGGTGGAATCGTATTTATTTATTTATTATTATAAATAGATGAAGAAATAAACACACAAATAAATAAAACGTAATGCTATGAACTTCAGCATTCGCGACCACGACTTCGACCGGTGCAAGTGCGTCACTTCCCTGGGCAACTCGAGCTTCTGCGAAAACAAGACAACGTATGGAATTACGCCAACTGGTCTTGTTTCACGAATGTACGATTCTTTCTACTACAGCATGGACTTCCTGGCGCGCGACGGGGTGCCCGTGTTGAGGAACGCCTTCAATCACCAAGGCAACACGCTGTTTTCCCTGCTCATCTGCATATGGGGTTTGTTCTACATACAGTAAGAGTGGTGAATAAGACATTGGTCACACACAATTTTTCACTTTGTCCCAGGTGCTCTGTTCATCGAGGCGTGGAAACGCAAGAACATCAGTCTCGCCTACGCCTGGGACTGCAACAACTGGGACGATTCTGAGCCTGACAGGCCGGAGTTTTACGGCACCAAGAATATTTTGGTAATTCGTCCTACTCTGTATGTACATATCTAATCTTCTTTGGAACTCTTCCACTCGTTTCGTTTCAGGACCCAATCACGAAGGAGTACGTTCCGGTGTTCCCACTGCGACACAAGGCGCGAAAGATCCTCCTGTCCATTCTCGTGATCATTTCCATGGTTCGCTGTCATTTATTTACTGTATTCTACCAGATTAAACTGGCGAGGTTCACATACACATACTGTAAGACAACCTTTGTCAACCGACTCACACAGATGATGCTGGTGTTCGCCACCATCGTGGTCGCCATCGTCTTCAAGGTGCGATTGTCTGGAGACAGCAATATGCGAATGGGTTAAGTAAAGACCACATTAACCCAACGTATTGCTAGGCGCGGCGAAAAAATTAGTTTTGCCTGAACGCCAATTCCGGCACTTTGACGCATAAACGATATTCCCACTGGTGTAGCAAATGCGGCGCTCTGCGTAATAAAAAGAATTATATCAGATTGATTGAAGAAAGATATTTGACTAAAATCATCTACACAAAAAGACCGCAAAGGTAACAACGACACGCTAGGATGTGCCGAATATGTTACCGCGTGTCGTTGACACCTTTGCGCAGATTGTGTGGATGATCTCAGTCCAAAATGCTTTCTTTCAATCAATACTTGTACCTATTATTCTCCTTCTTTAACAAATTGGTGGGCGGCGCAAAGTGCCGCATTTGCTACACGATAGGAATAATCAAAATCGTTTAATACTCTTACTTTTACATGCTTCATACTTAAAACATATTCCCCTTTCTGCCTTTAGGGATTTACATGAAAAGACTCTTACTTTTTGATTGGCGAAGCCATCTCATCTATGTTACCGTATGTAGGCCACCTTGAGAGACCACTGTAGAGGTCTCTCGAATGAGTTTGACATATTGGGGTACCGTACGGGACGCGCAGGGCAATTTGGTAACACGTATGCAGGGCCTCCTGAGAGCGAGCGGGGGCACTTTGAGGCACGCACAAAACTTAACAGGACAATTTTGGGACACGTATACAGGGCCTCCTGAGCGAGCGGGGACGCTTTGAGGCACGCACAAAACGAACAGGACAATTTTGGGACACCTATGCAGGGCCTCCTGAACGAACGGGGGCACTTTGAGGCACGCACAAACCGAACAGGACAATTTTGGGACACCTATGCAGGGCCTCCTGAACAAGCGGGGGCACTTCGGGGGTTGGTGTTATATGCGCGCAACCATCGGTGGGAAGAATGGAAGGCGACTGGACGAGATCCTGGTTGATGAACGTTAGAGCGTGATCTGGCGAAGGAGAAGAAGGAGAAGAATTCACCCCCCGCCGTTGGGACAGGAACACGCCGCAATCCTTTTTGCGCCTGTCACTTTTGCTACACTGTACCGATTTTCACCAAATTTGGAATTTAATCTATTTATGACAAAGTCCTTTAGTGTGCCAAATTTCATCCACTTCCGTTTAGTACAGCCCGAGAAACAAACATCGTGACGATGGGAAAAGGTGCGCGCGGCCGAGATGGAACATATTATGGTTTGGCGCTGCCGCGCCAACCATGATTAAGTGTGCCTGTGCTCAATCTGGATGGTAGACGGACTTTGCAATCAGTCCTTTGGTCACGCAAGACGAGACCGCACAGAGTGCCTAGGCGGCCCAAATTAGTGTCCATTCTCTTTGGCCCCCGGTTCGGAAAGGGCGCTCGCGGGCGCTTCATCACGCACAGTCGCATTACCCGACGGCACCGCTATAATGTCGCTAAATGCGTAATTATTGTGCCCGACAGTCGCTCCCAACCAAAGCCCGAACATGGATCGAAACAACGCGACCGGCGACACCAACTTCGCCGAACTAGCATTACAGTCTGCTGCGAGGCTGAATCGAGCGACCTCGCTTGGATGGCGCAGGTTTCTTTCTTTCTGATCAATTCTCTTTGATGAAACAGTATCGATGAGAGCCGACGCTACGTCGCGGCCCGGGTCTCGAAGACCTCAAATGTTTTGCATTGGCAAGTGCAGCGAGTGGGTATTTTCTACATGCTGCGGCTAACTTTCGCACCAATCAATCTTCCGTTGCACTTGTTCAAGCAAGACGTGGTGTCCAAGAGAAGTTGGTCGTGTCGCTTGGTAGTTGCCTGGCAACTCAGGTCGCCGACCCAGGTTGCAACGCATAAGGTTAGCTCTGACCGGTACTGCAATGCTCACCATTGTTCAGGTCACCACCTCTTGGCTGGCCGTCTTCACAAACGTGGTCGTCGTCTACGTGATCGTCAAATCGAAGACGCTGCACGCGCGCTGCTACTGGCTCATGGCTCAACTGGGACTGGCTGACGCGCTGGTAGGCGTCGCCTATGTGATGACAGCTGGGAAACGTTTGGTGGACGGCTTCGCGGGAAGAGGCGAAGTCTCCACGAGATTCGCTTGCGCTATCCGGCTGTGGGTGCCGGTTTTCAGGTTTGGACGTTTCGTTTAGTTTGACACCATCTACTGCACAAGCTGAGTGGGACTTTCTCCTCCTCAGTCAAATGGCCTCCATAATCCTGGCGCTGATGATCGGCCTCGACCGGTGGATGGCCACGTTCAAATCCATGAAGTATCGCACCTCCAGCATAAAACATACCGTACTGCTAAGCTGCATCGGCTGGGCCTACTCCTTTCTCGACAGCCTCGTCCTGCTCTATGGTGCTGACCACTCCATACTGCAGAACTGCTTCTTGGTTCTGCTTTCGGGTGGGAGAGCTAGAGTTTTTTTACCATCCATAGCGGTGCCAACAAACTCATACTTCCACGTGGTCTACAACACCGTCCAGTCGTATCACCGACTCTTCTTGGTAACGGCGATCTTCGTGCTTTACCTGGCCATCATCTGGAAGACGCGCCAACAGGTGGAGACAGCGAAAAAGTCGAACCAGAGCGTCTACGAAGTCCGGGAGCGGTTGGGGGTAAGTCATGTGGTGCTTCAACCATCCAGTTCGACGCTTCGCTATGTCACAACACGGTTCAGACCAAGGCCACCAACGTGGTGGCAGTAGTATCGGTGCTTTACCTGGTGACGCAGTTGACCAGTCGTTGAGCCTTCGCGATGCTGGCTAGGTTTCCGCCCGACCTTCTGATGCGCGTGGGCCCTTTTATCCGCCTGCTGCCCATACTGAACAGTGGGGTCAACCTGTTCGTTTACATGGGATGAGGCGAGGCACTGGTCAGATAGAGTGCATGAGTGCAACGCCAAATATTGAGCCCTTCCATTTCAGATTCAGCGCGACCTTTGCCAAGGCGTTTCGCACCGCCTTCAATAAGTCGAAGTCGGTAAAGGTCAACAATGTCGCTGCCGCCCCGCAACCAAATGCGCTGCAAGCGCAGCAGCAGAAGGACTCAGTGGGCAATCTGCAACAGCCCGACGGCAGTGTTCAAGGAAACAATTCGACCTTCGGTAGAAGCTGACAATCTAGCGAAGCCCGTGTCGCTTGGCAGTAGACGCGCGCATCGGTGTGTTCTCTGCCCTGTGACTTTGTAGTGTGTACGTTGAGCAGGTAACTACTACACGTTCGGTGACGTCGGACGCTGTTGGCATTCAGTGTCCGGTTAGGAAACGATGGAGTGCGACATTAATGTTTTCAGATATTATATAGTGAAGCTGTTTCGCAGGGATGTGTTGATCGATACTGGCATCGTGCGCAAAACGCAAGTCAATTTTGAAGTGTTGTTGCCAAATACTGCTTCGGCTTCAGTACTGCCGCAGCTTCCCGGCGAGCGAAAACTAAGTTGAATGGCGCCAAAAGAGTTTGAGGTTGACCAAGAAGTTGATTCAAATTCTGAAGCTGTTCTATGCTTTGCAATCAGACAAGCCCTAAACGTCAGAGTACCCGACGACAGTCGCACTCCAGCCAGCCGAACCATCGAAGCGTATTGCAAATGCGGTTGTTTTGCCACCTTCCATCTTGTAGGCCTTGAGATTCTCGAGCAATCCTGGGACGTCGTACTCTGAGTTTAACCTTGTCACTTTGTCCACGTTGTTCGGCGAAAGAATTACAGGATGTTGTTGGCACCGCCCTGCTACTATGTGCTGCACAGCAACCTTGACAGTTTTGCTCGCGTCACACGTTAGGTGAAACGTTCACCTGCTCGCCTGCACTAAAGCATGCCCGGTAGTCGGTAGTGCTGAGTTAAACAGCGCGCTAGGCGCGTGGGAGTTGGTTGGCATGACACAAAACCACTGAGGCAGTTGACAATCAGCTGCGAATTGCGGTGCTTGTGCCATAGCCTTTCATTCCTCTTCCTTTTCACATCAAATACTCACGTCTCTAAGACTTGGTTGCAATTGCTGCCAGTCTCTCGGTTAAAGTGCTACTTGGTAGATAAAGGAAGAAGATGCGTTTCACAGGCAGTCATCCCATGTTGGCTCTACTGTTCTCTACTATTAGCACGGATTTCGCAACGGGTGAGTTGGTGCATTTAGCGTTTATCAACAACATATTCATTGTCTAATTCAGGCGCTGCCGACCTCGAGAGTTGGTGTTCGGCGCAAGCCGTCTCCATCTACCAAAGCAGCAAGCGGCGATGCGTTGTTGCTTATTCGCCCGACCTCTACAGCTGGGAGAATGCCATGAAGCTGTGTCAAGCAGAGGCGCCTGCCGGACACTGGGGAAAACTGCTGGGAGACGTCGACGAAGAGATGTGGACTCGCCTTCTCGCCGACGTTCCAGACATGATCAGTACCAATTACTGGTTTGGTGAGTGTCATTTAATGACGAATTTCATTTTGAGAACACGCTGGCCACTGCTATTGTGAACCGCATGACAGGCGGTCAAGCGCTGGGCAAATCCATTGGCACGTGGGAAGATTTCTCGCAAATGGGAGACGAGCACACAGTGGCCAATTGTTGTCCTTCGACCGACGCCACATTCGTGCCAGGGGGCGTTCCATTGCTGCTGAATGATGCGGAGAATCAGAAGTGTGGGGCGCTGGATCAGAGCGGCAATCTTACCCATTTCCCATGCGAAGGAACCTGGCGAATTCGAGGGTACTTCTGCGAGTTGAAGCAAGGTGAGTAGCACGCACGCACGCACGCACGCACGCACGCACGCACGCACGCACGCACGCACGCACGCACGCACGCACGCACGCACGCACGCACGCACGCACGCACGCACGCACGCACGCACGCACGCACGCACGCACGCACGCACGCACGCACGCACGCACGCACGCACGCACGCACGCACGCACGCACGCACGCACGCACGCACGCACGCACGCACGCACGCACGCACGCACGCACGCACGCACGCACGCACGCAGGCAGGCACGCACGCACGCACGGACGCACGCACGGACGCACGCACGCACGCACGCACGCACGCGCACACGGTGCGCACGCACACGCATACATGCACTGCATCAGCGCTGAACGACTTTCAACAGACGCAACTGCATTACCGACAAATTGTGCCAACAGCGATCACTGCAAAGCGCGGACACGCGCCACCTACGAATTGGCGTGTTTTCCGCTATTGTGGCTCTATGGTACGACGGATGTGGTGCAGGGTTTGTAATGTTGCCTCGTTTAGGCTCAAGCGCCAACAGTCTGGCAGGATGGTGTGCTTTGCAAGAGAGCGGCAGAACAAAACGGTTCGAAGCGGGGATACAGCGCTGTATCGTGTATGTAGAAGACGCAGAAAAGGACTGGTTTGACGCTTTCGCAGCGTGTGAAGCTGTGGCAAATGTAAATGGGTGGTTGGGATACTTGCTGCGACACGTCGACGAAGCGACCCATGGCTTTCTTGTGGAACAATTCGACGAGCCATTGGACAGCCAGTTGGACGGGGCATTCGGAAAAGAGTTGAATTTGACCCACTTTTGGATTGGTGAGACACGGTATTTCTGTACAACAAATACAAAATTGCAAACTGCGCCAAGTTTTGCAGGCCTCAGACTCATTGGCCCTCCCACCGACGACGCTTCGCATGGTTATCGTTGGATGGACAGCTTTCGCACCCCCATGGGGTGCAGTAACACCCCATTCACTATCGCAGCAAGCGCGGGGACAATTTCCCTATCGGGAGGGCAGTGGAGCGGCCACTTCACGAGATGGAAGGGATCTCGTACCAGATTCTACGCTGCTGTCGGATGGGTCAAATACGGGGCCCTATGCGATTTTCGGGAAGGTGGGTTGTTTAAAAGATTCTCGATTCACCACAATTCACTCACAGATGATGTGAAGCTGTCACTTTTAGGCCAAGGCGCTTGTGACGAAGGTGAGCGTATTATTTTCGCCTTCTTGCCAGTAAAATATGTACTCCAATTAGAGCTTTAGAAAATTCATCAACCTTTGCGTATGATAACAAAGGTCCAGTAGACTTTGCAGCCTGTACCCTACCAGCAACTGAAGAGAAGCGACGCCTATTCCTGTTTGCTGAAGAGTCGAAAATTTCGTCTCCAACCGTTAGTAACCACACTGGAATCTTGACCGAATTGGAATGCGCTAATCTGTGTTGGGGCAATGGCTGTTGTAAGAGTTTCAGTCACAGTAAGACTGCCGCTTACTGCACTCTGCATGATGCCCTACCGTATGCTGGCGGGATTACTGTAGAGAGGGACCCTGACTATAAGGTGTGGCTGCAGCCTTG
Source organism: Linhomoeus sp. GSCO2_2 (assembly GCA_030248115.1). Lineage (NCBI taxonomy): Eukaryota > Metazoa > Nematoda > Chromadorea > Monhysterida > Linhomoeidae > Linhomoeus > Linhomoeus sp. GSCO2_2. The sequence continues at coordinate 9,034 of JASAMZ010012187.1, forward strand.
ACTCACAGGGTACTACTTTCATGAAACTGCGGGTGGTTTTTTTTCGCCGCGCCTCAGCGCGGCGAGGTGTATATATACGGATGACAATGTCTGTCTGTCTGTGTGTGTGTGTGTGTGTGTGTCCGTCCGTGGCACCGAAGTAAGATATGTGGCATATGTGGTCAAGTAGAGTCGAGGTCGCTGAGTACGGATCCGATGTCCGTTTGTGTTGCTAATTTCGCATTTTCGAGATATTCGCAATTGAAATTCCAAAATGTCGAAAATCGACTTTTTCGCCTGCTGAGCTAGAATTGAAATTTCTTCAGAAATGGAAAGGGCGTAGACAGAGGATAATTTGTAACACAAAAGAAATTTTTTGTAAATGTGGAATTTAATAGAAATACGCGATTATTTGTCAAAATTACACAAATTGACAAAAATAGAACGTCATTTATTGACAAATTTGAATGCAGAAATAGTAAGGCCGTATGTCAATAAGAATTTGTGACATAGTTTTACAGTTTTCGTAAATTGCCATTTCGAGATATTTAGGATTAAAATGAAAAAAAATGTCAAAATCGACATTTTCGTTTGATGGGCTAGCGGCGAAATTTCTTCGGAAATGGAAAGGGCATAGACAGCGGATAATTTGTAACACAACAGAATTTTTTTGCAAATGTGGAATTTAGTAGAAATACGCGATTATTTGACAAAAATTCTCCAAATTAACAAAAATATAACGTCATTTATTGACGAATGTAAATGCAGAAATGGTAAGGTCGTAAGTCAATAAGAATTTGAGACATAGCTTTACAGTTTTAATGAATTGCAATTTCGAGATATTTAGAATTAAATCTACAAAGATGCCAAAATCGACATTTTCGTCTGATGGGCTAGCAGCGAAATTTCTTCAGAAATGGCAAGCGCAGAGACTGCGGATAATTAGTGGCCTACAAGAAATTTTTGCGAGTACCAAATTTGACAGAAATAATCAAATCTTGACAGAAATGTCAAGATGTTGTAAATCGCCAAAGCTTTGGTTTTCGATGAATGTTAACGTAGAAGTCGTACGCCAAGGGGAATTCCTGATGAAGAACGACCGGACCACACTGTTGGCAAGTTTTTTGTTGGATGTGACGGTTTCACACGGTAGGAAACATCAGATAAACGGCGTCGTGTCATGCCGATAACATATAGCGAACGCGGCGATATCACTGAGCTTTAGATCAGCTGTACAGAGAACCGTATCGTGGGGATAGCTGCACTTGGCATTATGGTACACGTTCTCATGTTTCTTTCTCCAGATGCGGCTAACGATGCGTACAAAGTTCACTATACCGCTCACCAAAATTTGACGGACACAAAGTATAGGTTGAACTTTTTACACACACAGCTTGTTTCGCTCGGCCTCAGCCGAGCGAACCATATCAAGAGCTCGGCGTGCGTACGTACGTGCGTGCGTGCGTACGTACGTGGGTCACGCTCGCTTCGGGCTTAATAACTCGCTCGTCTGGCGTCGTAGGGTGGAGTTTGAGACATCGTCGAGTAGCCTGCGGACTCCTCTAGCCACCTGAGTGGTCGAAACCAAAATAAGTTTTCAAACTCGCGCGCTACAGTATCCCAAAGTGGGGTCCATTTTAAGACAAAAGTTGACCGAAGCTAGTCAAATCGCATATCAAAGTGAAGCGCTCGAGCTCCTGAGCACGAATCCGACAACAAAAAGTTTCAAAAGTTTAAACAGAGAGCTACAGTAACCAAAACGCGTCGAAAACTGGAAACGACACGCTTGCTTCGGGCTTAATAACTCGCTTGTCTGACGTCGCTGGGTTGAGTTCGACACATCGACGGGTAGCCCTCGGACTACTCTCGCGAACTGTGACGTCGAAATAATAACAAGTTTTAAAAATTGCTCGCTACAGTATCCCGAAGTAACGTCCGCGAAATGTCAAAACTTCATCGAACCTAGTCGAATCGCATATCAAAATGAAGCGCTCGACCTCCTGAGCAAGAATCCGACAACAAAAAGTTTCAAAACGCCAATGAGAGGGCTACAGTAACCAAAACGCGATAAAAACTGCAGATTTTGGTTTGTTATATCTTGGCACTCGTGCGTCGCAGAGCGGCGGTCTTGACATCGCTGAAGAGCTCACTGCAAGCCAACATCAAATCATTCTAACAATTAACCTGTAGTGTTGCGTTAGATTCCAGTGTCTTTTTTTAAAATTTAGTCTGAAAAGATGATTTTCTTGGTGGAAAGAATTAAACCCGAGCGATACCAATGTTGCGTGGCAAGACCACTCCAAAAGGTGTAGTCGCGAGGAGAGTCAAAGATGCTGCACGAAACCGGAAAGGGCCTTGCTACAATCTCAGTAAAAATTCAAAGCTCAAAACCACTCCGCTTTTTAAAAGAGACTTGTTTGCATTTGTGCGTAGTTCGGCGTCTGGAATTGTTGCGATGCTTGTGCTGTTTGTGTGTGTTTGCTGTGACGGCTTGCAATTGAACAGTGTACTGCTGGCATATTGGACGAGGCTTGAAGGCTAGAAGCCGCTTCGCGTCTGTGGTTCGTTCGTGCCATTCGGTATCCCTGACAGGTTTACATGGTATACGGAAGGGCTGTTGAATCGATCGATCACGCGAGTGCCTGTGATTACGAGTGAAAGAAATACAGTTATTACGCCTCCCCTTCGCTCCATTGTCAGCCTTTTATTTTAGCAGTCAATTAACTCGAGGGGATAGCGTGATGTCTATCGCGAGCGATCTCAAAATGAAAGTCTCAGAGCAGAGGGGAAGGGCATACGTGTAAGCGCCAACCGGCCAGGGGGGGGGGGGGGGTCGGGGTGGTATAGGACCCCTCAGGGGGGGGGGGGGTCTGAGGCCCTGGAGGGGGGGTCAAATGACCTAAAAATTTTGCCAAAAAAGTACCAAAAAAAAAGAAAATTTTGCAAAAATAGACCAAAAAGTGCCAAAAATCGCTTAATTTTGGTCAAAAACGTCCAAAATATAGCGCCGCAGGCGAAAATTTTTGAAATTTTCGGGGGGGGGGGGGTCTTTTGGGGAAGGCGGGAGGGGGGTACCTGGGGGGGTATGGGGGGGTACACTTTCGGTAGGGGGGGGCCTACCCCCCCCCCCCCCCCCCCCCCCCCCCCCCCCCCCCCGGTTAAACGTATGGGGAAGGGTTTTGTTCGAGTTCCTCACGTGTACACAGCCCACCACTGTTGAAACCTAAAAGCGCGGCTTAAAACAAAGCAGCTTCCGGCCAACTCTTTGGCATTGACATCGCGATTGTGCACTCCGACTTCTGTCGTGAGATGAAGCCCTCTGGAAACGCGTCAGAAACGTGCAGTTTGGCCCAAAGTTACAAGGAAAATGCATTGTTTCACGCGACGGAACTTCTGCTTATTCTGAGCTACGGCGGCGGCGTCGCCTGTTGCGCCTGCCTTCTGACGCTCTTCGCCAAATTTCGCACATTTCACGCGCATTTTCGGGTCGCGTTGGGATCGACGGCCGCGCTTATAGCGGTCTATATGACGCTGAAAGCGGCACAACATGTGGTGAACTTGCTGCGCTACCTTGTTCACATCGGCAGTCACGATTGCGACGACTTCAGTGGGTTCACTGAAGAAAATTGTTATGCTTTCCGCAATTTGTGTAAATATTTGAGGTTGTTATACAAGTAGGTATATATAAATATATTTGCAAAAACTACCTATTCAATTATACAAACACTCAAAATACTAATATACTCAATGAAGGAAGCATTATTGCATGCGTAATGTACTAGGTGCATAGTGCATAGTTAATGCAAATTTAATAGGTAATGTACATAATGTTATGTTTGTACTAGTTATACGGTATATTATAGCGAAAATCCATAAATTTCAAATCTGTTTGAAGGTTTAATTTCATATTCGTTTCAACGCAAATTTGTTTGAAACTTTCACCCAAGTTCGGCAAACTAATTTGCACAAATTCATCTTTGTAATTGCCAATTGTTTCAGCGTTGTCCCAGCTCAGCTGTTGCTACGTCACCTACAGCGCGACGCACAACGCCTACGCCATCATAGTTACATACTTGGTCATCTGTGCAGAGAGGACGGCGGCAACCATTGACTACAAGAACTATGAGAATAGACGATCGGCCCTATTTTGCCTCTTGATCGTCGGAATGCCGGTAGACCTGCTTTGGAAATCATGATTTTTCAGAGATTATATTGTAAAAGCTGTTTGTATTGAACTGTATCTACTATTGTGGCTAATGCGGCGCAACGGATACACACTCTGACACAAGGGAAATTTTGTTTAGCACCACGAAATAGAAACAGATTTTGCCACTAAGAAGCTGAAACTGCACTGCCACTTCTGTCAGGCCTGAGCTTTGCCTTCGACTCTTCAAATTTGGTCTCATTTGATTCGGAAATACTAGTTCCTTATACGATATAGCCAATTTCTTATTATACGCAGTACCTATGTACCTGTACGATCCCATCTCTGTGAGGCTGAGTTCCACAGTTTCTACTACATTCTACACCGTTACTATGACAAATCAAGCGTCTTGCAGCACGCCGTCGCGGCGTGGAAGAACTTCAACAACAGCGCGCGAATGTACCGCTTGGGCGACCAATTGCCCCGCATCGCCCTCTGTTCCAGTCACCTCATGAGTCTGACCCGAACGAGCGGCGCTAAACTACTCATGTTCGTCGCTAACGGTGGCTTACACCTTATATTGGTGTCGATATTCGTCTCTCTATTAGCGTGGAACTACCGTAAGCGTCGCGTGGCACGCGTGTCGCCGATTGGTACCCTGAATAGGGGCGAAGTGGCCAAAGCCATGAGTGGAAAGTATCAATTGAGCGAGAATGTGAAGACGACGATTTTGGCTACGAAAATTGTCGCCGCGGAGTTTGTATGCTTTTCCATACCGCAGATCGAATTTATGCTGCGGCGAACAGGCGTTTTGCCTCCGGGGATCGGAGACGACACGCTGGCAATGATGGTGACAACGACGACGACGACGACGACGACGACGACGACGACGACGACGACGACGACGACGACGACGACGACGACGACGACGACGACGACGACGACGACGACGACGGCGACGACGACGACGACGACGACGACGACGACGACGTCGACGACGACGACGACGACGACGACGACGACGACGACGACGACGACGACGACGACGACGACGACGACGACGACGACGACGACGACAACGACGACGAGCCTGTTTGGTTTCAGGCCATCAGCGAGCTGAGTTTGCTACCGGTTCCCGTGTTTGCCGCCACATTCCTGCTTCTATTCGTGAACAGCAGCTCTATCCTACGAGAGAAGGCTCGATCGCTGCTGCCGAATTGCGTTGCCAATCGTTGTCTGTCGGCAGAGAAACCGAAGGCGAAAATCGTGGTCGACACAGACGCTGCGAAAGTCCACTTTCGAGAGCTGGAAGATGCTTGGAATCATGCGAACTGGAAGCGTGATTGAGATTCGATGGAAATTGTGACAAATTGTACACATACCCAGTAGTCTGTGAGATTCAAGGGGGGGGGGGGGGCGTGGTGTGGGCGAGTGCACGGTACCTCTACATGCCTGTTGTCTTTGGAGAGGGATGTCCAACAAGTGTCTCCGAGTCGTCTTTGCGCTAGGGCACTCTCGCTTTGTCGACCGACAGCCGAGAACCTCAAGTGTAGAGTGGATTATGAGCGGCCCAGACTACGGTTGCCCTGGGCAGAACGCAGCTTTAGGACTTAGGAGCAAAATCGATACCCGCCTCTTATCCAGAACCCAAATAGCTGTGTAGCTAGGGCCCGCGGCGCACACACAATATAGCAGCGGTACAGCTGCAAGCATTACTAAATAGGTAGGTACACATACATCAACTCAACTATTGTTGAAACGTTTCAATCGCCCGTCATGTAAGGTATTTTCGAACGGAACCAATGAGTATCTGCGAAAGACGAGTTCTGTGCCAAGTCTGCGAACGGTCAGGTGTTGTGCTGAGTGATGACGACTTCACGATTGAAGGAAAACGACTGCGTTTGAGAGGGCGAGAAGAGAAGAGGTGGTGCATTAACGAATCTCCATTACATACGTTCTCCCATGTGTTTGTTTTGTTGTCGGGTGGGACCAGTAAACCAAGTCATTGTCCCGGATTGAAAATGTCAGATCTGAAATGTCTGAATGTCTGAAAAAAATGTCTGAAACCGCTCCATAAATTTGTCCAACAGGACAAGAAAATCTGCCCAGGGTTGTCACAAAGACAAATTGCGGAAACAACGACGTGTCAACGGTCACTGGCCAAAATTGAGCATCGAAGTGTCTGTCAACCTCTGTTACACTTATTCCAAAGGTGTTACAGAGGCGAGCGCAGAAAGTCGAGATCCGCAACGATCGACGGCTCGAGAGGTTTCGATGGCGCCAAGTTGTCTTCACTTGACATCACCTATCTGTGCATGAGATGCAAGTGTTTCCTCACTGAAAATGGCACAGCTACAACCTTTGTCAGTCGGACATCGTCGCTTAGGAGACTGCCAACGTCACTTTTGAAGTGAGGCTTTACTTTAACTAAAACAACCACTTGTACGTTGAAAATTCTGTGCCCGAAATACCACTACGATAGCTGTTATTGGATACGGTACTCTTGAGGCAATGTACGGTAGTAGTTGTGGACTGGCCATTGCTAAAAGTTACTGATAGTAGTTCTAACTATTGCACAATATGCATCTACCATACCCACACTTATTATCATAAATTTCTTCCAAAATTCCAGGAGTCAAGACGTTCCACAAGTCACAACCATCCCTGCAATTCCTGGGCTATACTGTCAGGAAATTATCATCCTCAAAATAGAGTGCCTTAGGCTGCACCAGCTATATTTGCTACTCAAGGAATCACACGAGAAATACAAACATGACGACTCGTCAACAAATCTTGACAAATTCTGGTATGAGAAGAGCTGCAAACACTTCAACCGAGATTTTCATTTGAACGAAAGATTGCTTCTGGGGGACAAGTTTGAAGATTTCGTAACTAAGTTGAATGATAGCCTTGACGCGTGTTAGATGTTGAAATTTCACGTGTAGCGTGTGTGTGGTTGCTTGTCCAAGCTTGGCGTGAAGTTTGTCTGGGTCAACAGATGTACATATGATACCGACATAAGTATAGCCCTAGCCCCTGCATTTGCGAGCTTACATACGTCCGTCCCTGTTGACTGTCAAACCCAATCAACTCGAGTTACCTACTCCATCTGACAACATTCACAGTTTTCATTACCCCACGCAGACGTCAGTGGTGCGACACGAGATCGTAAAGCGTCCAAACCGGCCAACGTTTCAATTCGTAGTCTCGTTCGTGCGTAGGCCGGCCGGTGTCTCATCAATATAGTCTGGCTGTCGCTAACAGATGCGAAAGAATCCCTCTGAGAGAATGGACGACATCCATCAAGCGTCTCCCACGAGCGCAAGCGTTCTGTGAGTAGAGCGACGTTGTCTGATGAAAGTCGGAAAGGCCGCTGTTTGAAGTGTTGGTTATACTCGCGAAGCCTGACTAGTGCCAAGCGATAGAATGGCCAAATTGCTGCTGGTACTGGAAGTTGTGACGATGGTCTACCTGCTGCAGAAGGCTTGTTTGGCTTCTGAAACGTTCCGACACCGTTGCCAGAACTACCAATTAACAACCTAATTTCAAAAGATTTGAAGGTCGACAGGTTCAGTCATAATACGGTGCATGTAAAAGAACCCCAATCAGGGCAATGGGTATGAAATAACTTCCCACACAGAACAAAAGGAATGCCAACCAAGCCTAGCAATGCAAGAAATGACAACTCAACATTTATACGAACTCATAACTTTGCATG
>JASAMZ010012188.1:0-12992 GCA_030248115.1 Linhomoeus sp. GSCO2_2
CCATTTCTATGTACTTCGTTCAGTTACGTATTGCTTACAAGCAGGCAAAAACGAGAAGAACCACTCCGGGGTGAGCATAAGAAACTGAAAATAAAAATTAAATAAACAGAAACTGAATTGAAATTGGAATGGCCAGCCATATTTAAACAGAACCTGAAACTAAACCTCCACCAGCGTGAAACTATAATTCACTACACACTACTGAAGCTAGCACAATTAACAACTCGGCAAAATTGCATGTACGCTCCACATTCACGAGCATCGTATGGTATTGAAGTACATTAAATAACTGAACCTGAAACTGAAACTGCAATGAAAACTTATACTGGTACTGAGACTGAAACTGACACTGCAATGAAAACATACAGTATACTGGTGGTACTGAAGCTGAAACTGACACTGCAGATGAAAACATACAGTATACTGGTGGTACTGAAGCTGAAACTGACACTGCAATAAAACTTACACTAGTACTGAAACTGAAACTAAGTTGGTTTCTATGGTCACCCCTGAAGTAGACAGCTGTGTGGAGGAGTCTCGATGTCCAGGTTGCTCTTGTCTTTAACAAGGGTTGTAATTCCAACAAGTTTCATGGACAAATTAGAATCCATCGCAAGCGTAGCAACCGTAATGCTTCAATAAGCCCCCTCTTCATTTACGTCTTAGGGCGTCGAAGTTGGAGAAGGGGGGGGGCTTATCAGAGTATTTACGGTAGTCTGACTTCATTAGTGATTCTTTTGGAGGGGGGGGGGGGGGTGGAAGGCGAATATTGGATGCGACGCATATCATTGCAGTGTATGATGTATGTACACCGCAGCAATAACATGCAGCGAGCGAGCTCCGGCCGCAACACTACTTCGACGAGGGTTGCGAACAGTTGTGCAAAGAGCTGTACGGAACGTTCGGCATCGACCTGTACAACTGTCAGAAGGGTTGCCTGATTCCGAGCATGTCTGCGGCCACTCTTTCGCCAGCCAAGACACTTGCGACTACGCAGGAACCAGAGCCTACCTCGACAAGTGAGAAGGGCCATTTTGGCGGTTCCATGTTTCTATTCTGGACTCAGCTGCCCACCCACCCGTCTACTTCAGGGGTGACCATAGAAACCAACTTAGTTTCAGTTTCAGTACCAGTGTAAGTTTTCATTGAAGTGTCAGTTTCAGCTTCAGTACCACCAGTATACTGTATGTTTTCATTGCAGTGTCAGTTTCAGCTTCAGTACCACCAGTATACTGTATGTTTTCATTGCAGTGTCAGTTTCAGTCTCAGTACCAGTATAAGTTTTCATTGCAGTTTCAGTTTCAGGTTCAGTTATTGAACTGAGTTTCAGTACTATACGATGCTCGTGAATGTGGAGCGTACATGCAATTTTGCCGAGTTGTTAATTGTGCTAGCTTCAGTAGTGTGTAGTGAATTATAGTTTCACGCTGGTGGAGGTTTAGTTTCAGGTTCTGTTTAAATATGGCTGGCCATTCTATTTTCAATTCAGTTTCTGTTTATTTAATTTTTATTTTCAGTTTCTATGCTCACCCCTGGAGTGGTTCTTCTCGTTTTTGCTGCTTGTAAAGCCCAACGGGCCTTTCAGCTTCCAAGAGGTGCAGCGGCGAGCACGAAATCTTCCATAAGTGCACCTATTGCCCCGAAGCGACGTGCAGTGTTCCAGAGCCCTACTGTGTTCTGCCGTTTTCTCCCATTTGTCATCCTTCGGGGTGCCGCTGCGAACCCGGCTATCTCAGACACGAATTTACTCGGCTGTGCGTGAAAGAAGCGCTCTGCTTCACAGGTTGCGTAGAACCAAGCGTGCATGCACAGAATAAATCTGCACGCAATTGCCCATGAAATCTTCCTTGCAGTAGCAGAGGCAACCACCTCTCTGGAAACACAAGCACCGGCTCTAACGACTCCAGCGTCGACTCTGGGTGAGCGAACTTCCGGTTTCACTGATCGATCAAATGCTACCGCAAAACGCCCGAAATAAATTGTTTGAACGCGCAGAATCGAATCAATTCAACAGAAATTCCAATCTCAGTTTGCTTTCAGCTCCCGAGCCCACGAAGTGCATCGGCGAGCATGAGTTCTTCCACGAGCACCCCTATTGTGCGGAAGCGACGTGCCAGCGTCGAGAACCCGTCTGTTCCTTCAACCTAGCGATTCTAATCCCGCCTTCGCTACCGTCTGAGTGTCGCTGCGAGCCCGGCTATCTCAGAGACGAATTTACTGAGATATGTGTAAGAGAAGCGCTGTGCCCAACAGGTTGTGCACGCGTGAGGGAAGATGGGTCACACACGCACAACTGTGGTTCTAAAAAATTTTACCTTGCACTTGCAGAGTCAACCACCACTCTTGAGACACAAGCACCCGCTCTAACCACTTCAGCGTCGACTCTGGGTGGGCGAACTTCCGGTTAACTGATCGATCGAATGCCAATTGTTTGAACATGGCAATTCAATCAATTCAACTGAGGTTTCAATCTCTCTTGTGCTTCCAGCTCCCACACCCAAGGTGTGCAGTGGCGAGCACGAGTTCTTCTTCCAGTACCCCTTGTGTGCCGAAGCGACCTGCCAACGCCAAGAACCCGAATGTGTCGCCTTTCAAAAACCGTATCTGGACCCGTTACCGTCCGAGTGTCGATGCGAGCCCGGCTATCTCAGAGACGAATTCACTGGGATATGCGTGAAAGAAGCGCTGTGCCCTCCAGGTTGTGTAGAAGCAAGGATGCGCAGAAGAATTTTGCATACAGTGTGCGGGTTTTAACTCATTGCAGCCCCAACTACGGCTGTCAAGACACAAGCGCCTCCCGAGACGACTCCAGGACCGACTCTTGGTAGGATAGCATACAGTGTGGAGTACACATGATGGGTGTGGCACGAATCCACTCCACTTTGCGTCTACTGGCTCATAATTCGCTTACACTCTTCATAACTGATATAATACCGTCGTACCGCCGCCCACAGTATTTGCGGAACATGCGCAGTACTGTACTGTCAGTCTTCTCGTGAACGCAATACGTTATGCATGTGAAATCACACACAGTTGCTCTACTATTCTAGCTACAAATCCCCAGGAGTGCGGCGAGAGGGAATTCTTCGACGAGTGCCCCTTCTGTTATGAAGCGACGTGCCAGCTTCGAGATCCCGATTGTGTATACGCGACGTGCACAGAGCCTTGCCCACTGGCATCCGAGTGTCGCTGCCTAGAAGGCTTACTCAGAGACGAAGCCAGTGGACTTTGTATGGAGGAGTGCCCTCAAGGTTGGCGTAGCGAAACACACAGCGTGGCCGTGGTACTCCTTTTGACTACAGCCTACAGTCCGTAATAGAACGGTTAATGGAGCGCCAAAGGAATGAAACTTTGCTCCTCTGAACTCAGTTTAGCGTCTGCAAATCGGCCGCGGCGTTCGCCGAATTTGAGAGAAAGGTCCCACATCTAGTAGGCAAAGCTCCCCCATGGGAAAAGCTCCCCAAGGGGGTGAGCAAAGGTCCCTCACAGAAAGGGCAAAGCTACCCCATCTAATCAAAGTGAAGTAGAAATTAACCAGCCCCTCAACTGTCACTGTATTTCAAACCGCAAAGGATGCTAAGTTAGAGTTTGTTGGGTTCGGTGATTGCATTCGTCGCATGCGTTTTAGCATCCAAGCAGTGTAGTGACAGACAGTACAGAGATGGACTGGGCAATGTATGCATGAAGCAGTGACTAGCGAGACAGATTAGCGAGGCTTTGTCTGAGCTGCAAGTGTTATGAAACAGTTGTGTTTGCTTTTGACATCAGTGTTAACTTTGAGAGAATACGCAACAGTGCGAACTCGATTGCAGAATGGATCACAAGTTCCCGCAGCATAACAAGTCTCTTTTAAAAAGCGGAGTGGTTTTAAGCTTTGAATTTTTACTGAGATTGTAGCAAGGCCCTTTCCGGTTTCGTGCAGCGTCTTTGACTCTCCTCGCGACTACACTTTTTGGAGTGGTCTTGCTACGCAACATTGGTATCGCTCGGGTTTAATTCTTTACACCAAGAAAATCATCTTTTTAGACTAAATTTTAAAAAAAGACACTGGAATCTAGCGAAAAACTACAGGTTAATTGTGAGCATGATTAATCCGTAGTCCGAGGGCTACCCGTCGATGTGTCGAACTCAACCCAGCGACGTCAGACAAACGAGTTATTAAGCCCGAAGCAAGCGTGTCGTTTCTAGCGCGTTTTGGTTACTGTAGCTCTCCGTTTAAACTTTTAACACTTTTTGTTGTCGGATTCGTGCTCAGGAGCTCGAGCGCTTCACTTTGATATGCGATTTGACTAGCTTCGGTCAACTTTCGTCTTAAAACGGACTCCACTTTGGGATACTGTAGCGCACGAGTTTGAAAACTTATTTCAGTTTTGAACACTCAGATGGCGAGAGTAGTCCGAGGGCTAATTCTCTACACCAAGAAAATCATCTTTTCAGACTAAATTTTAAAAAAGACACTGGAATCTAACGCAAAACTACAGATTAATTGTGAGCATGATTTGATGTTGGCTTGCAGTGACCTCTTCAGCGATGTCAAGACCGCCGCTCTGCAACGCACGAGTGCCAAGATATAACAAACCAAAATCTGCAGTTTTCATCGCGTTTTGGTTACTGTAGCCCTCTCATTGACCTTTTGAAACTTTTTGTTGTCGGATTCTTGCTCAGGAGGTCGAGCGGTTCATTCTGATATGCGATTCGACTAAAGTCCGTTCAAGTCTATAATAATAATAATAATAATAATAATAATAATAATAATAATAATAATAACAATAATGAGAACTTGAGGTTTTTCGGCTGGCTCCGTGACCTGTTTCAAGATAGGTGCGCGGCAGGGGTACCAATCGATAGAGTGTGGAGAGTGGGTTTGCACCATGCGTGTTTTGCGAAAATTACGCAACACGCACAGAAAACAACGCCCACTGAAAAAAATCGACTTTTTCAATACGTGGCCGATTTTTCTCATTTCAATTGCATTTTGTAGAGCAATATGTTCTTATTAAGTGTGTAAAATTTGGCGACCCTAGCTCGACGCATAAGAAAGTTACAGCGATTCTCCCGACCCCTACTTTTTTAAATCCTTAACTAATTTTGAAAATCGCCGCAAAAAATTGCCAAAACTCTGTAACTTGCGAATGGCTTGACCGATCTCGCTCATATTTGGATAGCGTATGGTAGGCATATAGGACCAGCTTCAAACCAATTGACAGCCTAACAGCCCCTATATTTCTTGAGCAGCGGTCATTTCAAGACGCCGTCGCAGAAAAAGGGAACTGGGTGGGGACTGGGGGTATTTTTTAATCGGAGATGGCCAAACTGCAGTGCGCTGCGTAGATACCCATACCCTCTAGTAGTGTGCTAAGTATCGCCGAGATTCCTCGATCGTCACGAAAGATATTCGCAAAAAAAGATTTTTTCCTTGTCTGGCGAGCGCTGTAATTTTTCCACTCTAGTTGATTGGCTGCAACTTTTTGCCTGGTAGGACTAGCTAGCTCTGGTTTTTTTATTCGATGCGTCGTCAGTTTTGCAACATTTTTGTTGATTACGACTATGTTCGAATTCTGCTGCTATCAGGAGTTACGGTGCCGCCAAGCCAAACGGAAAGATCTACTAATATCGTTACACTGAGGCCAAAATCCCACAGTATCTCAGGAACCAGTAATGTAGCGCACACATCGGCGCATCGATTGGTACATAAATAAAGTCACTAGCACTAACCAGCAACAAGCTATGGCCAGAAAACGACAGCTCCAAAATCTGGGTGGCAAAACGGCCAATTTGGCGTTTCTAGCAGCATATTTGAATGGCTGCTGTCTGCGAAGTTTTGGGTCGATAGGCCTGATATTTTATAACAAGGTAGTCCTATATGCCTACCATACGCTATCCAAATATGAGCGAGATCGGTCAAGCCATTCGCAAGTTACAGAGTTTTGGCAATTTTTTGCGGCGATTTTCAAAATTAGTTAAGGATTTAAAAAAGTAGGGGTCGCGAGAATCGCTGTAGCTTTCTTATGGGTCGAGCTAGGGTCGCCAAATTTTACACACTTAATAAGAACATATTGCTCTACAAAATGCAATTGAAATGAGAAGAATCGGCCACGTACTGAAAAAGTCGATTTTTTTCAGTGGGCATTGTTTTCTGTGCGTGTTGCGTAATTTTCGCAAAACACGCATGGTGCAAACCCACTCTCCACACTCTATCGATTGGTACCCCTACCGCGCACCTATCTTGAAACAGGTCGCGGAGCCAGCCGAAAAACCTCCAGTTCTCATTATTCTTGAACGGACTTTAGGTTCGATGAAGTTTTGACTTTTCGCGGACAGTACTTCGGGATACTGTAGCGCTCAATTTTTAAAACTTGTTATTATTTCGACGTCACAGTTCGCGAGAGTAGTCCGAGGGCTACCCGTCGATGTGTCGAACTCAACCCAACGACGTCAGACAAGCGAGTTATTGAGCCCGAAGCAAGCGTGTTTCCAGTTTTCGACGCGTTTTGGTTCCTGTAGCTCTCTGTTTAAACTTTTAAAACTTTTTGTTGCCGGATTCGTGCTCAGGAGCTCGAGCGCTTCACTTGATATGCGATTTGACTAGCTTCGGTCAACTTTTGTCTTAAAACGGACCTCACTTTGGGATACTGTAGCGCGCGAGTTTGAAAACTTATTTCAGTTTTGAACACTCAGATGGCGAGAGTGGTCCGAGGGCTACCCGTCGATGTGTCGAACTCAACCCAGCGACGTCAGACAAGCGAGTTATTAAGCCCGAAGCAAGCGTGTCGTTTCCAGTTTTCGACGCGTTTTGGTTACTGTAGCTCTCTGTTTAAACTTTTGAAACTTTTCGTTGTCGGATTCGTGCTCAGGAGCTCGAGCGCTTCACTTTGATATGCGATTTGACTAGCTTCGGTCAACTTTTGTCTTAAAATGGACCCCACTTTGGGATACTGTAGCGCGCGAGTTTGAAAACTTATTTTTGGTTTGACTACTCAGGTGGCTAGAGGAGTCCGCGGGCTACTCGCCGATGTCTCAAACTCCATCCTACGACGTCGGACGAGCGAGTTATTAAGCCCGAAGCAAGCGTGACGTACGTACGTACGCACGTACGCACGTACGTACGTACGCACGCACGTACGTACGCACGCACGCACGCACGCCGAGCTCTTGATATGGTTCGCTCGGCTGAGGCCGAGCGAAATAAGCGCTAGCATTCGACTGTGTAAGATGTCTTCTTCTTACAGCTTACACATTACACGTCGACGCCAAACACTCCTTTCAATGTAACGCAGCAAGCAGTCGCAGTCAGCGAACTTTCAGCTACAGGGAATGGCGCACGAGCTACTTCGATATGGCGCATATGAATCATGTTTGAGGTTCTTACAATGCCGAGCATTGCAGAAGACGCGAGTGACAATTGCTCAGCTCTTGGCTCCCAACCGATTGGGGACCTTTGCCCCTCTTGTGGGGGGAGCTTTGCCGCTCGACGCCGTGAGGGACCTTTGTCCATATCCCCGCTCGTCAAAAGTTTGTTTATCTAAGTGCTAAATCGAGGCGCTACAGTTTTCTGGATTGGGTAGTTAGGGTAGGAGGGAGGAAGGAACAGCGTTGAGCCAGAACTGATGCGACTCAGCTTTGCAGGCACGACCACCACCCTTGTGACACAGGCGCCGCCTATATCGACTCCAGGGCCAACTACAGGTAATCTTCTGCTGGCTGCTTCCGTTGTGCGTGACACTTTTCCCCCTGCACCTTTGTACCTGTACCACAGGCCTTTGGTTACCTTGTACTCATCGTTCGCTTTTCCAGCCCCCAAAACTCCGACGTGCCGAGAGAACGAGTTTGTCCAGGAGTGCTCCTCGTGCCTTGAGGCGACGTGCCAACGTCGAGAACCCCTGTGTCTCGAAGGGACGCTTCACGATCTGTGCCTTTTGCCGTTCGAGTGCCGCTGCAAAGACGGCTACCTCAGAGACGAAATTACTGGGGCATGCGTGGAAGAGGCCAAGTGCCCTGCAGGTTGGCGCATACTGTACTTTAATCCTTTTTCACTACCTATGTACGTACAATTGATAAAGAATTGACCATGTACCAGCAAGTTGAATAAAGAGACGAAGAAATAAAACTTCAAGAAATGAGAGGCTTTCGCTCAAGTGTAGCAACTAACCTACAATATGTCAGCGCCACGTGCGTTCCGGGCGCGACAAGTTTGAATTTTGGAGTTATGACACACATGGAGCCAGCGAGCGGGGGGGGGGGGGGGGGCTCAACTGGTACAATTCGTCATTGCAGCCTCGACCGCCACTCTTGAGACACAGGAGCCACCTCTATCGACTCCAGGGTCAACTACAGGTAGTCTTCTTGCATGGCTGCATTCTTGGTATGCTACAGTGTGCTACCGTTCGCTTTGACTCTTGCTGGCAAAGGAAGGGACTGATCTGCATGTACATAGTTGTGGTTGAGTCAGTGCAGAGTTCATACAATTCGCTGAACGTACCAAATGACCCAAATCGGTCGGCAAACAGAAGTCATCCCCGCGCAATGACTTCCTTCCAGAAGTCGCCTTGCCTCCTTGCGCCGAGAACGAGGTGCTTGACAATTGCTCCAGTTGTGAAGAGGCCACCTGCAAGAATCCACCAATCTGCGTTTGGCCCTACGAATGCCCTCCGCCCACGTGCCGCTGCAAGGAGGGTTTGTACAGAGACGAGGCCAGTGGAGAGTGCGTGGAAGAGTCGCAGTGCCCAATCGGTGGGTATGACGATGGAATAACATGTACAGTCATTAGTGCACTTGGTAAGCGCCGATCGTATAAGTCGGCATACCTGCTGTACCCACTGATGATACGCTTTCTCCCCACACAACATGCAGCATTTGAATATCTTGAGAAAGAAGCTTTGGTAGTTGTCTTTGCTTCCCAGGCAAACAAAGTCTAACATGCATCTGACAATCTGACAATTCCATAGCGCATCTCGTACACATTTCGAGATCGCAAATCCAGCCACATATATGGCATAGAATGAGCTCTCTATCTTCCTGCGGCTGCAACAGCTCACCATGCGCTAATGAGAGGTCTACGGTATTGGAAGGTCTACATGCGGACGGTACGCACTATGTGTCGCATATCATACATGCGGTATGTCTACGCTAGCAGATCCCCCAGACGGCGTCGACGAAATCTGCTACTCGACTTGCATGCAGCAGAATGGGTCGCTTTATGATCTGCTGTTCTTCTGCAAACGACGGTGCCAAAAGACTACTACACCAGCCACAACTCCAGCGCCTACAACTCGTGAGAACGTTTTTGCAGTTGTCGTATTTGACTACAGTACAATAGTACTCAAAGATGCAGCTACCGTATTTCTAACGTACACAATATGCGGTACACGCATATACGTACGTCGATAGCTTCAGAGATGGATAAATCAAGTCAGCAACTGGAGTCAGAGTCAGTTATGCAACCAACAAGAAATGGTTAATGTCACCAAAAAGAATATCATTGTGATAGTTATACATATAAAGGTTAAACGTCTTAGTTGAATGCTCGTTGGTGCTACAACGTTGTCGTTTGTTGATATGGGGGGACGGGGGAAGGAAGACACATGTGCAACGCATCACCTAGGCTACTACACCAGTCGGAGCAAGCTCTTTGCAGGTGTCGCTCTTACAACAGTCTCGAGCTCTGCAACTTCCGCAAGCGACCCAGTGCCAACTTCAGGTATGTATTTCTCCCACCGACAGTGGTGTTTACAACTACATTACTACAATATTATCGAATTTCGCCGCTTGAATTCAATCCTTCAGCTCTGGAGTGCGGCGAGAGCGAGATCCTCGACAAGTGCGGCCGGTACTGCGAACGCACGTGTCGCAATCCATTCTACCTATCTTGTGGCGTCGTCTGCCAACTTCCCGCTTGCCGGTGCCGAACCGGCTTCGTCCGAGACGAGAAGACGGGGAAGTGCGTCCGGAGATCGCGGTGCGACGTTACAGGTGCGCCTGCCTGTGGGATTAGGCGAGAAGGAGTCTCGTTTTGTTTTGTTTCGTTTAACACTGACTTACGCAGCAACCGAATTACCTACCCCATCACATTCATAAGAAGTTCGCGAAGGGGGGTCACTTAATCGAAAGCGGGCGCTAATTATTTCGCATTCTAATTTGGCTTCGATTTGGCTGAAATTCTTTGCGTGGTTGGTTGCATTCGGAGTGTTTTCGCGCGTCTACCACACAGACAAGTGATGTGATTATCAAAGTTCAGTTTTCTGAAACTGCAAAGGAGGGGGGGGGCACTTGTTTGAGGGAGCACTTTCACGATGTAATACGGTAGACCGACTCTCTTCCATTTCCAGACGTCAGCAAGGCTCCTTGCGGCAAGAACGAGATCCTAGTCGACTGCCCCAGATGTGGAGAGGCCGCCTGCCAACAATTGGAGTACCCATTCTGTTCTTGGGGGCCGGAGTGTCCGCCGCCCAAGTGCCTCTGCTCTGGCGGTTTCTACAGAGAAGAGGCCACTGGACTGTGTGTGGAGAGATCTCGCTGCCCAATCGGTGGGTTGATGGGATGATGAGAACGATGTAGGTACACTCATTTGGTGCACTTGTGAGGTGCCATTCGTGGATTGGCAAAACTACAGCGGTGTGACCGTGTGAGACCTACTCTAATCTAAACCTCTCCTCAATTTGCGTCATACAGCAGTTCAAGTTGAGTACCTAAGAAGACAATGGCTCATATTCAGAGTCCAACACATGACAATCTCGCATTCACTCTATGACTTTCCTCAGTCTCTTTGGGATCACAAAACCAGCTACATACCGTAAACACTGTAGTAGGTGTGCCACACACTCACTCTGGTAGCCTATGCGCGCATCAAAGTGTCTACGGTGTGCTCTTGTAACACAGTACATTCGCTCGCATGCCTTACACACGCACGGTCAAGTTCTCGCTCGTAGAATTTCCTGACGGCGTCGACAAAGCGTGCTACTCGAGTTGCACGAGAGGAGGACCGCCGGTCGTCGAGCAGAAAGAATTCTGCGAACATCGCTGCCAAAAGATTGCCACTCCAGCGCCCACAACTCGTGAGAATGTTCTTGCAGTGGTCGTACAGGGTTTTTTTAGATGAGTGTTTTTTCGCCGCGCCTCAGCGCGGCGAGGTGTATATGTCACAGGCCATGGCCGTCTTCAGGCCGTGGCCGTCTAGACGGCTTTGGCCTGGTCGATCAGGCCATGGCCGTCTTTTCGTGCAGAAGACGGCCATGGCCTGATGCGTCAGGCCACAGCCGTCTAGACGGCCACGGCCTGGTGCGTCAGGCCCTGGGCGTGTTTTCCGTTCTCTGTTAGTTACCGACATAGTATATTCCTTCCAATTAAGGCGATGCTTAGGCTCGCCCTGCGCCCACAATGCACAAGAGTTAGTCGACGTCGCAGTCTGGCGGGTCGAAACTTAGGCTTAACGCGACCGGTGACCGACTTCAGGGCGCGCGGAGCGCGCCCTGAAGTTGGTGGTCGCGCTAAGCCTCAGTTGAGACCCGCCAGGCGCGACGCCGGCCGAGTTTTAGTGCAAACTGCAAGTGGAATGAACACTCCTCCATGTACTTCACCTCCTGCTTAGGTCTGCTGTGCCCCATCCCCACAAGCGCTTGTAACAGCTGACACTCTTCAAGACGGCTACGGCCTGGTCCATCAGGCCATGGCCGTCTTTTCGAGCAGAAGACGGCCACGGCCTGACGCATCAGGCCATCGCCGTCTAGACGGCCGCGGCCTGATCGACCAGGCCAGAGCCGTCTAGACGGCGATGGCCTGAAGACGGCCATGGCCTGCAACATATATATACGGATGACAATGTCTGTCTGTCTGTGTGTGTGTGTGTCCGTCCGTGGCACCGAAGTAAAATATATGACATATGTGGTCAAGTAGAGTCGAGGTCGCTGAGTACGAATCCGATGTCCGTTTCTGTTGCTAATTTCGCATTTTCGAGACATTTACAATTAAAATATGAAAATGTCAAAAATCGACTTCTTCGCCTGATAAGGTAGCGGCGAAATTTCTTCAGAAATGGAAAGAGCACAGATAGCGGATAATTTGTAACACAAAAGAAATTTTTTGCAAATGTGAAATTTGATAGAAATACGAAATTGTTTGTCGAAATTTCATAAATTGACAAAAATAGAACTTAATTTATTGACAAATGTGAATGCAGAAATTGAAAGGTCGCAAGCCAGTAAGAATTTGTGACATAGTTTTTCAGTTTTGAAAAACTGCAATTTGGAGATATTTACAATTAAAATATGAAAATATCGAAAATCGACTTTTTCGCCTGATGAGCTAGCGGCGAAATTTCTTCAGAAATGGAAAGAACATAGGCCGTGGACAATTTGTAACACAAAGAATTTTTTTGCATATGCGGAATTTCATAGAAATACGCAATTATTTGTCAAAATTTCATAAATTGACAAAAATAGAACGTCATTTATTGACGAATATGAATGCAGAAATTGAAAGGTCGTAAGCCAGTAAGAATTTGTGACATGGTTCTACAGCTTTGAAATACTGCAATTTAGAGATATTTGTTATTAAAATATAAAAAAGTCAAAAATTGAGTTTGTCGCCTGATGGACTAGCGACGAAATTTCTTCAGAAATCGAAAGAGCATAGACCGCGGATAATTTGTAACACAAAAAAATTGTTTGCAATTGTGGAATTTTACAGAAATACGCCACAATTTGCCAAAATTCTACAAATTGTGAAAAGCGTCATAACGCAGAAATGCGTACACCAAACGAAATTCCTAGTAGAGAATGACTGCACCAAACGGTTGGCAAGTTTTTTGTTCGATGTGGCGTATTCCCACAGGTATAAAACTTCAGATGAACGGCGTCGTATCATGCCGATACCATATAGCGAACGCGGCGATATCACTGAGCTTTAGATCAGTTGTACAGACAACCGTATCGTGGTAATAGCTGCATTTGAATTGTGGTACACGTTTTCAAGATACCTTCGCTAGATGCGGCTAATTA
>JASAMZ010012190.1:0-31657 GCA_030248115.1 Linhomoeus sp. GSCO2_2
GGTCTGACACGATTGCATTTTACTCCAGTGAAGGTATGTCCATTCACGGTCAAGTCAAATCGAGTCAATCCCACTAGCACTGCCTTCCTCCCATCAGCTAATTCAACCGTTCGCTGTGAATCAATATACTCAGCACTGGCAGTTGCAGGTTCTGTGCTACTTGCAGGCTAATTATTGTGTCTGTGCACCCTGTGTCAAACAGACAACGCACGGAATTGTTTCCGATTTCTCCGATCAGCTGCATTGCGCGCCCGCTTGCTTGCAGATTGCAGATGACAGCCGCACTAAGCGGTGCCTTTGGGCGCGTCAATCTCTGTAGCGACGTCATTGCCGTTTGGCCGGCGAGCCAAATTATCGCCAATTTGAGCAGTATTTCCAACGCCTCGGCTAACGCGACAATTCTGTTCGGGGCGTGGCGAGCAGCACTACCAACTCTGTCGTCTGGAGAGAAACTCGGGACACTCTTCCATTGCGGTGCGCACCTTATCTCCATTGTCCCACAATCATCCCGCAGAGCTAGCACACTTTTGTTGGTCAGAGATGTGTTGCTGGGGCACTCTCTCTCTTGACCACGGGCGCGAAGGGGAACAAGGTCAGCAGCTGTCCCAGGGGAAACCATCAGTAGGGCGACAATTATTAGGAGCACGTGCATTTTGCTGGCGCCTCTCGGGCGCGTTTCCCCTTCTCTTGCACTTGTAGTGTCTCGCACGCCTTTGCCGGGCACCTCACTCTGCGTAAGGGCCTCTCTCTGGTAGGGGCTACTCCCCTTTTGCTCTCGCCCTATGGCGGTCATTTTCTGCTCGTTAGCCAGACACACTTCGCGTCGCGTTTGACTAGTCTCGTGTAACTTAGTTGCTCCTTTAGTTTGTAGGGGGTCAGCTCTGTTGACAACCACAGCGCCCACGTCTGGCCTAGGACGGGCCCTGTCACTGGGCCAAGTGGCCATCTGGGCTGCCGGTCGGCTTCGCGACTGCAGACTATCAGAGAAACTGGTCACTGGAGACGACCTTTCTCGAGAAAATTTCTCTCGGTGCAAGCGGTACTCATCCAGTCTGCAGGACTGCGACACACAACGAATGACCGATTTGACAGCTGTACAATGACGCGTGTAGAAACAAGTGTGTGGGGATTCACAACAGAGGCTCGGCTCTCGGTTTCCACGTTCGAGTGAACAGTCCATGCCTATTCCTGACCTGTCAACCTCCGTATCAGAGTGCCAGGTGCTGTGATTGAGCTGAGGTTCCCCACCAGAGGTTGCTCTCCGCCAACCCCCAGTGCCACTGTCAAGAGTGACCAGTGGGTCCTTCTCGCCTTGAGCACAGGCGCTTGCTGCAGAGCGCCTTACTTCCTGCAGCCTCTCCTGCTTCTCCGGCAGGCCTTTCTGCAGGGTCCGCTGTGAGTGGGTCGTGGCGAGACTGTTCGCGACAAATCTCTCACTCGAGGTGCTAGCTCTCACTCGACAGCATAGATGAGGGCCGTTCCCTTCCCTTAGGGCTTTTCCCTCCGTGGTCGCCCAATTCTCCAATGTTAATTCGTTATTTGTGCTCAGACAGGGACACCTCACGTCGATCTTCACGGCAGGCTGACTGTAGGCCGATGGCTGTTCTGAGTTCCACTCGCTTCTGTAAGGCCGGCTGGCCAGCGAGGAACACGCTTCCGACGTATGCGTTCGGCTATTCGATGTCATTATTCTTCCTCTCCAACGCATCAGCCACACTTGACTGAATTCGCCGTCGAGTAGCGACAGTTAAGTCACACGTGCCCAACTCTGTTCTAGAGGGGACTCAGTTTAGCCCTTTCGCGACGGTGCGCGGGCAGGCTTTCGTTCGACAAACCCTAGTTAAACTTCCCCGTGATCGCGTCACAGTTGGCTTAACTGTCCCTTTCAACGCCGGTCTAACCTCAGTGCACGAGTGCGCTGGGTTTCCAGACTTCAACGGGTCTAACCTCGCTCACGGCAAATCGCCAACGGGTTTCCACGAAGGATTAGGAACTTACGGGCATTTGAATAAAACTTTCTCAGGGTAACCCTTCCACAGGGGACGGTTTCCGTGAGCCACCGGTCTAACCTCGGCACACAAAGTGCTGGGTTTCCAGATGGCCTTCGTAAGAAGGGCTTTTGAATTTACAAAATAAACTCACGATTCTTCTTCTAGCTTCAGGCCAAATTCGGGGTTACTCACAAAACACAAGAGCAAGGGCGCAGCACGCCTTTGTAGGCTGCGTCACAAGCACTTGAGCTCGCTTTCACAGAGGTTCTTGATCAGCTGCGACAAGTGGCGCTAGGTAGAGGACCGTAGCACCGCTGACGCCCCCTTAACCAGGCTCCAGAAAAGTTCTGTGGCGAAGCGCTCGGAGTTGCCAGCTCGCGGGCTGGGTTCCAGAGACACTTCGACCGGCCGAGAACCTAAGCGTGTCGATCGTCCCCACAGGCGAAAGGCGAAAATGTGGTTTTGTAGTTACTATTGACAGGCGGAGTTACACAACAACTCACAAACAAGTATGTACGTACGATGGGGTATAAGAAGAGGCGAACGAGTGACTCCAATTCCCGTTACTCTAAGATCGACGCTCCTTAAATACGCAGCTTTTGGACGAAAGAGAGGGGGGAACGACACGACAGCAACTGCCGAAAGCAAGATAGGCTCACGTAGGGAGAGGGGGGAAGAATCCAGTTTCACTATACTCTAACACGCATTCAAAGGGGTGCCGCGGGTCGGTCCGTCCGGTCTTCAGCAATCTTCCCAGTGAGGGGGGAGGCGACGGGGTCTTGTGGGAGCCGCTATCGGTCCGTCGAATCAGGAACTGGCCTGGCGGCGAAGACACAGAACAGTCCGAATAGCAGGGCGGCCAGACAGCAGTAGTAGTCCGAATAATACAGCGCAGGCAGGCAACAGTTCAGAGCAGGTGCAGCGTCACAGTATAGAATGGAGACCCGCCTCATGGCAAGTCGCTTGGGGATGGCAGGGAGCTCTGGAGCAAGCTCTGACTCGGTTGCAGGTCCGGCCGTCGCCTTCATAGCCTGCAAAGCGGGTCGCCGACTGATTGCCAGTGCAACAGTAGTCGTGGTTCGATCACAACCGAGCACATCTGTTTCCGGTATTCAGAGTGAAGTAAAAGGCTGCTGTATACAAGGGCCTGCCTTCGGGGCAAGGGCCGCATTCGTAGGAGCCGTGAGTGTTGATGCAGTACACTTGCGGCTCCAGAGAACAGCCGCCGTTGTTGACGGCGCACTCGTTCATGTCTCGGCAGGTCACGCCGTTTCCCTGCGTCCCCGCTGGACATCTGAAGCAATCCCTCTATGGGAAAGTTAGTTCGCTTACAGTAGTTTATCGTGGTGTGCTCCTTCGCTGCTCACGGTCCGCATATGAAGCTCCCTGGGGTGTTGGTGCAGTGGGCCTTGTCGAAGCAGTGGTTCAGGTCGTCCCTCCGACACTCGTCGATGTCCTCGCAGAAGGGGTTCTCGACGCTCAAGCTCTCGAAGCCCGCACGGCACACGCAGCGATAGTGGGCCGCACCTTTTGGTGGCTGCAACAAGCAGTTTGGAGAATAGCCGACCAGCACTAACAGTACCCGACTTGGCTGAAGCACGTCGACAATCACCACTACCTGTTCATCTCCCCAAGTGTGACAGAGACCATTGCTGCCGCAAAGGTCGAGGCCGGCTTCACAGTGATCCCTCTCTATGTCGCAGAGCTTGCCGTGGTAGTGGTCAGGACATTCGCACCTGTAGTCGCCCGGGATGTTAACGCAGGTGCTGTTGTTGTGGCAGGCCAGCTCCGTCCCGGCAAACTGCTCGCACTCGTCGCGGTCCTCTTCGCAGTCGTCGCCCTAATATTGAGACTGGCCACACATTTACCG
Organism: Linhomoeus sp. GSCO2_2; assembly: GCA_030248115.1. Taxonomy (NCBI): domain Eukaryota; kingdom Metazoa; phylum Nematoda; class Chromadorea; order Monhysterida; family Linhomoeidae; genus Linhomoeus; species Linhomoeus sp. GSCO2_2. Next base: position 3,862 of record JASAMZ010012190.1, read on the forward strand.
TGAATACTCCAATAACTACCACCCCCAGCCACTTGTCACCTCGTGCTTGGACAGCAAGGTAACGAACTGGAGTAATGGTTGCTGGGGGGGGGGGGCATTCAACAGGACATCTGCGAACCAGGTAGCCGGGCGGACAGAGGCAGAGGTGCTTCCCCAGCTGGTCGATGCAGGTGCCGCCGTTCTGGCAGGGCATCGACCTGCACTCGTCCTCGGCGGTCAACCGGGTTCTAAAGCCGACCCCATTGGACTAATACGCGCTAGTCTAGTCGCAAACTGCACGCTCCAAACCCGCCCACAGCTCGCGTATCCTCCTGTTCACGCCAGCCTTGAAGACGCCGAAGTCGTCATTGGCCTGGGCGAACTTCGTCTTCAAGTTGAGGTTCTCCTGCGTCAGGTTGGCCACCTGAATCGACGCTTGGGAGAACCGCGACATTGCCATGAACAACCACGCGATTGGGGGAGTCCACAGCACGCCACCTGTCGCTGCAGCGCTTCCTTGTCCGACTGCAGCGAGCCCATTCTGGACGCCAGCGTCACCACTTCGCTCGTGAACCTGTCGAAGACCCCTTGGAGGTGGTCCACTCGCTGTTTGTAGTCGTTCACCTGGCTCTGAGAATGAAGCGCAGAAGAGTCGGCGACAACAATTTCAACTTTGCCAGAGTACTGAATCTGATTTCAGCTGCTCTCTCCACTCTGCTGCGCTCTGCACAGTACCACGGTAGGCAGGTCTCCGATGTCGGTGTCCTTGAAGAAGATGGAGCCTCCTACTCCACTGGTGTCGAAGCGAATGCTCTTCCCACTGCCGCTCAGAATGCGCAGCTCGCCACCGACAGTAAGAATGCGCGGCCTATGGACGAGTACATCGTGCACGGAAACGATTTTCTGACCTATTACTCAGTTGATTTACAACTTCGTTTGTTTCAACTGGCGCCATCTTGAAGCACCCGAGCCGTACCACATCCAATTGAAACCTCAAAGCCTCTCTGTTGTGTTAAGTATTCGAATCATCGCCCCTGACGACTAAATCTGTACAGCAAGAGCGTTTCAAATCGTCTTTAAATAAACCGAAGAGTGAGTCCATGCAGTCTCACGCTATCAAGTACAGCAATGTACATAGCGTTCATGGTTCCAGTGCATAGTCAGGAACTGCCGTGCAACATGCATACGCCCGTGAGAGACGATGACCGACCTGTACTCCATAGAGTTAGCGGCGGACGGACCGCCGCCGCCGCTGTCGAAGAGCAGAGCGGCGGCGAAGCAAGCAAGTAGCCACCGCCACCTTGACATTTCGCGCGTTGCGCTCGCGTTAACGTTAGGGCGTCCAAAAGTTCGTCCGAGCGCAGCGATCACTGCCACAGGCGCACCATTTCAGTACCGCCAAGTGACCGAGAGTGTTCTGGACTGGGACGGACCGACGATCGTCGGAGGACGACTCGGCTCGCACAGGTTTTTTTCTCAGGTTGTGTAATGAGTGTTGACTGTAATATACAGTATATGCGTTGGTCACGGGGTATCTAGGGCGTCGCGTTGTTTATCGACTAGGGTTCCCGGTAAGGTCGCCCATCCTAGCAGTTGATGTTTGTTGCGGTGACTGGCATTGCCAGCCATCTTGACAGGGCGAATCAGCGGCAACAGTATCCGATCGTGTAGTTTCTTACATGTTGTTTGCTTCTGACGTTTACATGTCATGCATACGCTTGTTTCTATACCGACAAGCGGTCACGCGCCAAATATTGCGAGTCCATCGTGATCACAAAGGTAGGCTTCGGATCGATTCCGCAATTTCAGATGCGACGCCAGGTTCGGACATCACACTCGACGACGACTTCGACTTCTTCCGCTTTCCCTTCATGAAGCTCGCACTGGTCGCCATCTGAGGCGAAGCTGAAGCTGGAGCAGCGCGCGTCGCTGACACACAACTGAGCGCACTCCAAGTCGGTCGTCGTCGTATTCGACTGCAGCATATTCTGCTGGAGTGGTTTCCCTCCAAGCAGCCAATGGGTGAAGCGCTCGGTGCCTAATTAGAAGATCAACTTGTTTCGGATGGATTGTACTGCGCTGCAAAGAGCGTGACCAAGAATTGGATGTGGTTTCACAACGGCAGCGGTTGTGGTGACTGACGTAGTTGTGGCGGTGGTGGGCGCCATGAAGTGGTCAAGCTCTGAAGGCGGCTCGGCTTGGTTTTAACAAGGTTCTTTCTGCGCATGCAGGTACTTAGGCACATCAGGAGCATATGGTACGGACACACACGCCCCCCCCCCCCCCCCCAACTACGACGGCAGACTGTCGGAGAAGGTCAGGAGGGGATCTTATTGGAGTGCAGTGCAGTCTGTACGTTTGGTACTGGTGAGTGACTGCCTGCTGGAGTGTTGTTGCGGAGGTACTGTACGCTGACTTAGGACTTAGGATTTAGGGAAGGGCGTCACCTCCAAAATGCCCCCCCCCCTTTCACAGTTACACGCCCATATACACAGTTACTGTTACAGTCACAGTTACTCACCTATACTGTGACAAATAACGGGACTCACCAATGTCGCAGTTGGGCCCAGTGAAGCCTGCATCGCAACTGCACGGTGGCGAAGCGACTGAAGCAAACACACCAAAGGCACTGAGTCGTAGCGAATATTTGTGGCACTGAGCTACATACTGAAGACTACCTACGAAACACGTTCGCGCAGAATTCCTGATTTCTGGACCTTGACAGCCAAAGGGTGTTTTTCAGCGTATTCTCTACAAAAATCTAATCGTCTGGTTAAAATGTGTATTCTGGAGTGCTAATGGATGCGTTACTTCTGCAAACACCACTTGATATATGAGTGTGAGTTCCAAAGGTGTCCTTACCTCTGCAGTGTAACCAAATATGATAGCCTGACAATAACACTTACTCTTCTTGTTTCCACAGAATAGCACAGTGCTGCACAGTTGTCAAATATGGAATCGTCTCAGTTCCTCACGTAGCTTCAGTGTACCATCCCAATACATATTCAACAAAAAGCAAGTTGTCGCAGTGTACTGTCATAGTCAGCAGCATAGTACAACAGAATTCACTACAGTAGGCGAGTAACACCATTTGTGCGTCTCATACTGTCTATAATTCAACAAGCAACTGGAATACTGTTTGCTTGGCACACTAAAGGTAAACAAGATCAATCGTATGGTTGCGACGCTGACAACCGTACGGTTGGGACTGCCCGGTCTCAGTATGACGCCAACCTTACGGTTGGCGAGGAGTCAACCATACGGTTGGAGTGCACGCCATTCACAAAGAATACCAATCGTATGGTGCGACTGCCCGGTCTCAGTACGACGCCAACCTTACGGTTGGCGAAGAGCCAACCATACGAACACATCAAAATCAAAATGTGGACTCGTAGACCCAGCTAATTTTAGGAATTGTATGATTAGCAAGTCACAACGGCTGTTTCTTACTCGTAGTTATCAATTTTTTGTGTACTGTACATGTTTTGTACAGATTATGAACTTAGCAGATGCAGCTTTATGCGATTCCAGAACAGACTTTTCCAGGAAATGTTAGCCATTATGCGTATTATGCTATGGATGATGGCAACGGCATGTACACTATTATCTGGGAACCACAATTGTGCTAAAGTCCAACGATGTGTGCTTGTTAGCTATTGGAGCAGAAGTTTTAAATAGGAGCTAGGAACAGAGATGCAACGACTCCTAAAACCGCGTAGCACTATAATTATTTCTTGCAAAAGCAACCTGAACGTGTTATTTCAAAGGTTCCGAAAGTTCGAAATAGACAAGGCCCCCTCTTGGCGCGCTGCATGCCAGCCCATAAAATTGTAATTGAACGTCCCTCCTTCAATGTCGTCTACATTCAATCTGGCTCGTATGCAAGTGCTAAAGTGAAAAGACTTGTCAATTGCGCAATGGCAATTAATTCACTTAGGAATACAGCGCTTCACTGATTATCCAACCTGAGCGACAGAAGCTCGCCTTTCGTTTCAATTCGGCGTAGCGTTAGCGCCAGAAGTGAGACGCGAAACTTTTGAACCGTAGCGCTGAACGGGAGAGGCGGCCGCCTTTGTTTCGTCGCGCGCCGGTGTCCGATTACCGCGCGCTAAAAGAGCCGCCTGTACAGTGGAAGCGGCATTGGAATAGGCGAGGTCTCCACTGTACAGGCGGCTCTTATAGCGCGCGGTAATCGGACACCGGCGCGCGACGAAACAAAGACGGCCGCCTTTCCCGTTCGTCGCTAGAGCGCATTCAAAAGTTTCCTGTCTCACTTCTGGCGCTTACGCTGTAAGCCACCATTTCAAACGGAAGCCGAGCTTCTGTCACTCATGATAGAAACGGCGGCAGCTAACGTCTTTACTTTCGGGTGAAATTACTCACCATTGCGTAACTGGACGAACTGATGTCCTCTTACTTTTACACTCCCAAACGAGCTATGTAGGGAGCGCCGACGGCATTGAAAGAGGGGACGTTGTTATTACCGTTTTATCTCAGGCACAGCCAGCCTGCAGAGCACTCCTCTTTTGATATGGCAGGATGGCATAACGCAATTTGCCGCGCAGAATTTTTTGCGTTGAAATGACTACGTAATAGTACCTAGTTTTCCCACTTTACGAATGATGACGACCTCGGGAATAGCGCTATTCACCGCGCGATTGTTAGAGACCGTTGTTCGCCGGTATTGATAGATCGCAGTTTAGTGGTGTCAATGAAATTAGCTGGAAGTGGCACGTCAGTGCAATTCTCTTGAAATTTCAGTTTGAAGTTTTACAGATGTGAAAACTTGTCGGTTTCCGCTGTCATTCGAGCATTGTGGTCGGTGCATTGACCAAACATGTTCTCCAAAGAAAGCATCTGCAATTTCTTCACTGAAACCTAAAAGATTGGTTTGGGCAGTGAATTTCAAGCCACAGCTTCTCTGATACAAGCAGAACTGGTGGAGGTCTTGTGTGTTCAGCCATGTTAGGTCGGAAGATTAGAGTTTACAAACTGGCAGGCGTCTGCGAGTCTACATCTTTGTTTTGGTGTGTTTACACGTGATCAACGAGCTATGCGGATTGTTGTTTGGAAGGCAACTGTTGCTACCATGCGCTGATTGTTTTCGATCTATCCAGTTGTAGCAGTAGGATACTGTACCTGCAAACTATGTATGGTGTCACCCAACCATACGGTTGCCAAAGGTCCAGAGCGTTCGCAGGCGCAACCATATGGTTGGCTCGTTAGGTTCTCTTGCTTGGTTCTATCTTGTGTAAACCTAGTGGTGCAATTGTATGCCGCTATACTGCACAACAGGATCGCAACCATTCTTTGAAACGCAAAGCAATTACAGTTGTGCAAATAAGACTGAAGGATGTTGGTATGGAGTTCTCGCATCAACATTATATAAATTGTTTGCAGTGACGTCTCGCGTTTATAGTTAGGTTGCAAAAGAGGACCGAAACTTTGCAACAAATGGCAACAATTATATGAGACTCAGAATTGACACCTTGAGCATTGTTAGTCCAGAAATCAGGAAGTTACTACGAACGTGTTGGTACTATTTATCTCGAGTGTGGCCTACGCTTCTGGCTGTAGACGTCGCTCATTCTGACGTAATGAGACGTCACGCAGGGTCGCAGGAAGGCGGAACTGTTGTTCTCGTTCCGGTCGCTGTGACTGCAGCCTGGCATGAAATTGCTCATGAGGGCACTTGTAAAGGAAACGCAGTTGTGATCGATCTCGCAGCTCTGCTGGCACTCTTCCACTGCCAAGTAGCCTTTGTGAACTGTCTTCAAACACGCGCTGATCGGTAAGCTCCACTTGTCTGAAACGCGCTTCTTGCAGGCCATGTCACGCGCTGACAACATTTCTACTCCCTTGTACCACAGTGCGCAGCGGCGTCCCTCTCTTGATAAACCCAGCCGGGTTGTGGGGCAATGAGAGCGGCACTTGCACTATCCTCCGAGTGGATGTAGTAACGGCTGGAGCCGATATCGACGAATTCGAGACTGATTGAACGACAGTAGAAGGCCGACTCATCTTCACAATACTGTCGGCACCGCTCCAGAGAGACGTCTGAGAACCGCAAGCTGTCGGCGGGAACATTGATGTCTTGCATTATGGCGCTGGTCATATGGCCCCACGGCTCAGCGAACCTTGCGTGGAGAAGGAAGATGGCCGCTTTAGGCAGAAAAGAATTTAACATTTTGCGGCTGGAGAGTCGACCTACTGACACCGTATCTGTCATCGAATGGGAATATAAGAGTGTTGAAGTCACAAGGCGTCGGTCGGTTTCTAAGCGGCCACGGAAACCGCGAATGCCGGGAGTTCTGATGGAGTACGGAGTACGGACGTACGGAGGAGTACTGTGAACTCTCCGAGTTGCCACAGTTAGACGCGGGCCAAGGACGACGCACCGCCATCTTGACGCAGCGAAGCGCCCAACCGGTCCACCCAACGTGCAGTCAAGCCGAAAACGAGGCTCTCTCGCTCTCCTTAGCCTAAGCCTAAGCCTAAGCCTTAGCCTAAGCTTAAGCCTAAGCCTAAGCCTTAGCCTAAGCTTAAGCCTAAGCCTAAGCCTAAGCGTTAGCCCAAGCTTAAGCCTTAGCTTAAGCCTAAATTTAATCCTCACCTTAAGTCTGATCTCTATGTTTGTAAGTAGGCGGCTGCGTCTGCCTCTCAGAAGTTAAAAGCGCTTTGTCCAATATCAAAAGCGTTTTGTTCAATTTTAAAAGCGCTTTCTTCATTTTGAAAGCGCCTTCTACAGCTTCCGCTGAGACAGAGTTACAAGCGCATTCTTCAAAATAAAAAGCGCATTCTTCAAAATTAAAAGCGCAAGTTTTGTTTTGAACGTGCTGAGATGAAAAGCGCTACCTTCAAAAGTTAAAAGCGCTACCTTCAAAATTAAAAGCGGCGAATATTTGTCCCCTAAGCTATTTACCTGAAGCTATCCTCTGATTTCAGATGAAATGAATGGCCGGGCTAAGCTGATCTTTAGCTGTGCACAGAGCATGCAGAGACGTCAGTCACACAGTGGCTTGGTCGGGCAATACATTCTGGAAGACCCCTTCTGACCTGGAGAAAGATGCTGCTGCGCCGATTACCAACTCACACTGCTGCGCGATCGCCGCCTCAAGGAGCGCCCTCTACCCATTTGTAGCAATTTGCTGTGTGATCTGCTGCTCTTCCACCCGTAGACCATGATCGATTAGTACGTTCTATGTATCTTCTACCCTCCTGTGTATTATTGCGCGTAGGAACAATTGCGAGGTGCCTACATAGTACATACGTAGTCCTTCCTGCGAAACTTGTGAGCCCTAGTATGCTCGCTATTCATTGACTGTTCACTGTATGGGTTCACTAAGGAGCGGTCTTAACCAGTAGATCAAAATCGATCACGTTCCGTTTTCTGCAGATCTCGAAACCTCTGATGGCCAGATCCCGAGTTTGCATCAAGTTTGCATATATAGCACTGCTATACATGCAAACTCGGGATCTGGCCATCAGAGGTTTCGGGATCTGCAGAAAACGGAACGTGGTCGATTTTTATCTACTGGTTAATAAGGCGATTTATTGGAGAGGAATGAACCACACAACACTGCAACACTCATGTGGGTCGACGACACATTTCAACCCAGCAACCCAGCATAAAATCGAATTTCAAACTGCCTACAGGGTCGGCTTCAGTTATTCCGCCACTTCAAATGCGACGCCAGGTTTGCACGCCACGCTCGACGACAACTTCGACTTCTGCCGACTTCCCTTCATGCAGCTGGCATTTGCTGCCAAGTGAGCCGAAGCTGAAGCTGGAGCAGCGCGCGTCGCTGACACACAGCTGGGCGCACTCCAAGGCGCTCGCGGTTCCATTCGACTGCAGCATACTCTGGTGGAGCGGTTTCCCTCCAAGCAGCCACAATGTGAAGCGCTCGGTGCCTAATTAGAAGGCTAACCTCGTCAACAAGGGCTCACGTTTGTCTCGACCAATTTGTTCGACAAAATTTTGCTCGACCGATTGATTCTTTCAATCACTCACAAATATTATCAAATCTAGCAGTTGATATGAATGGGGCGAACAGTCTAGTCGAACAAATTGTTCGAGACAAACGCTTTGTTAACGAGGTTTCAGATGTTGTTGAACTGCGCTGTCACCAATGTGAGGATGTGGCTTGACAGCTGCAGTTGTCGTAGTGGCAGTCATAGTTGTGACGGTGGTGGCATTCGTCGTGAAGGAGTCAAACTCTGAAGACGGGTCCGCTTGTTTTCACCAGGTTCCTTCTTTGTGCTGGCGTTGTATGTACATCTACTTGTGAGCGCCAATCGATTGGTGAAGAAATAGCTGTTTGTACATATGCACTTACACTGACTGGGAAGAGAGGGGGAGGGGGGGGGGGGGGGAGCGAGGGACGTCATCCCCAAAATCTCCCCAACCCCCCCCCCCCCCCCCGAATCCCCCTTCCCCCTTCCATCCGGGGCAATATGTTTATCTGGACTCACCAATGTTGGGAGAAATATTGGGACTCACCAACGCCGCAATTGGGCCCAGTGAAGTCCGCATCGCAACCGCACGCTGGCGAGGCAACTGAAGTACGTAAACACCCCCAGCTCAACAAAATCCACTGCGCAGAGCACGCCATTCCACACTGCCAATGGCTACCTACGCTACATATGTAACTGTGAAGTGTGGCCTACGCTTCTCGCTGTAGAAGTAGTTGAGCAGGGCGATCCCACTCGCAGGCGACTCGCAAGGTCGCAGGAAGGTGGACGCGCTGCTCTCGTTCCGGTTGCTGTGATAACAGGCGGGCGCGCGAGGGTTGCCGAGGCCGACTGTGAAGGAAGCGCAATTAGGATCGGCTTCGCAGCCCTGCTGACATTCTTCCACTAGCATGTCGCCCATTGAGGTTGTAAACAGACAAGCGCTGACCGGTGAGCTCCACTTGTCTGAAACGCACTCTTCTGCGCTCCAAGTAGAACTCAGGTGTCTTTTTTCGCCGCGCCTCAGCGCGGCGAGGTGTATATATACGGATGACAATGTGTGTGTGTCCGTCTGTCTGTCTGTCTGTCTGTCTGTCTGTCTGTCTGTCCGTCCGCGCATCGAAGTAAGGTATGTGACATATGTGGTCAAGTAGAGTCGGTGTCGCTGAGTGCGGATCCGATGTCCGTTCCTGTTGCTAATTTCGCATTTTTGAGATATTTACAATTAAAATATGAAAATGTCGAAAATTGACTTTTTCGCCTGACGAGCTAGCGGCGAAATTTCTGCAGAAATGAAAAGAGCATAGACAGCGGATAATTTGTAACACAAAAGAAATTTTTTGGAAATGTGGAATTTGGTAGAAATACGCAATTTTCTGTCAAAATTTTATAAAATGATAAAAATAGATCGTCATTTATTGACGAATATAAATGCAGAAATATAAAGGTCTAGTGGCAGTAAGAATTTGTGACATAGTTTTACAGGTGTAGGAAATTACAATTTCGAGATATTCACAATTAAAATACAAAAAATGTCGAAAATCGACTATTTCGCCTGATGAGGTAGCGGCAAAATTTCATCAGGAATGGAAAGAGCATAGACCGCGGATAATTTGTACCACAAAAGAATTTTTTTTTGCAAATGTGGAATTTGTTGGAAATACGAGATTATTTGTCAAAATTCCATATATTGACAAAATTAAAACGTCATTTATTGACGAATGTGAATGCAGAAATGGAAAGGTCGTGTGCCAATTAGAATTTGTGACATGGTTCTACAATTTTCAAAAATTGCAATTTCGAGATATTTGGAATTAAAATTAAAAACGCGTCAAAATCGACATTTTCGTCTGATGGAATAGCAGATAAATTTCTTGTGAAATGGCAAGCGCATAGACTACGGATAATTAGCAAAACAAAAGGAAATTTTTGCGTGCGTTATATTTGATAGAAATGTTTGCAATTCCACAAGTTGCCTACACTTTTGCTTATAGCTGAATGTGAACGCAGAATGGAAAAGTTGTACGCCAAAAGGAATTTCTGACAAAGAACGACTGCAGTGCAATAGTTGGCAAGTTTTTTTGTTGGATGTGATGCATTTAAAGTTTACAAATAGTTCCGAACTTCAGATGAACGGCGTCGTATCATTCCGATACCATATAGCGAATGCGGCGATATCACTGAGCTTTAGATCAGTTGAACAGACAACCGTGTCGTGGGAATAGCTGCACTTGGTGTATGGTACACGTTCTCAAGACAATTTCTTCAGATACGCCTAATGATGTGAACAAAGTTGTCCACACTGTTCACCAAGATTTGACAGACACAAAGTACAGGTTGAACTTTTTACACACACAGCTTGTTTCGCCCGCCCTCAGGCGGGCGAGACTATACGAGAGCTCGGCGTGCGTGCGTGCGTGCGTCCGTAACGCTCCCAGATCTCGGCGATGGAAAGTCGTAGAGCGGAGATCTTGGGCTTTACGGATAGGTCTCGACTCACTGATCATTCAGCTAAGAGGTTTGGAAATTCAAAAGTTTGAATTGCGCGCGCTACAGTAAGCCGAAGGTCAAAACGCAAAACGGCTCTAGCTCGCTCGTGTTACGTCGTAGAGCGGCAATCGACACGTCATGTGAAAGCTCTCGACGTGCTCTTTCATGCGACTGCAAAAGTTTTTTCGATTACGCAAACACGCACCGCGGAAAACGCCATTCTCGGCATTTTGACGCTAAAATCGCTCTAACGCGCTCAACTTGCGTCGTAGAGAGACGATCTCGAGCTTTTTGGATAGCTTCCGACTCGCTGATCATTTGTTCTCCCATTGGTCGAAACTCAAAAGTTTGAATTTCGCGAGTTACAGTAACGCGAAGGTGCAAAAGCACAAAACGGCTCTAACTCGCTCGTCTTACGTGGTAGAGTGGCAATCGACACGCCAGGTGAAAGCTCTCGACGTGTTCTTTCATGCGGCTACAAAAGTTTGCTCAATTACGCAAACACGCACCTTGGAAAACGCCATTCTCTTGATTTTGACGCTAAGTTCGCTCTAACTCGCTCGACTCGCGTCGTAGAGAGACGATCTCGAGCTTATTGGATAGCTCTCGACTCAATGATCATCTGTTCACCCATTGGTCGAGAAGTCAAAAGTTTGAATTTCGCGAGTTACAGTAACTCAAAAAAGCACAAAACGGCTCTAACTCGCTCGTCTTACGTCATAGAGCCGCAATCGACATGTCAGGCGAAAGCTCTCGGCGTGCTCTTTCATGCGGCACCAACAAGTTTTTCAATAACGCAAGCACGCACCACAGAAAATGCCATTCTCGAGATTTTAACACTAAGATCGCTCTTTGCTACATGCAGAAGTGCGACACGGTTTGATTGCTCGTAGTGCGCTCTTTTGTGCTCTGTCAATTGTTTGCCAAAGCTTTTACAATTTTTTTGTCACTTTTTTAAAAGCGTTGCTTGAAAGAGGGATGCTCTTGCTCTAAAAGCCAAATCGCGGGCGAAATCAATATTGCTATGCAATACCCTCTTGCGAAGCGGGGGCTCATGAAGCGGAGCATGCGGGCGATAAACTCTCGCACTCTCTGCAGAAAGAACGCAAGTCTTTGCAATGTCAGTCAGAATACAAACTCAACTTTTTAATACCGGAGCTTGTTGCAACACTTCTCCTCTCTTACCACATTGGACAGTGGCGTTCCTCTCTTGATGAATCCAGCTTGTTTGAGAGAGAGTGACGACGGCAGTTGTACTATCCTCCGAGTGAATGTAGCAACGGTTAAAACCGAAAAGGTAGTCGTGTTCGAAATTTATTGAACGACAGTGGAAGGCCAACTCGTCTTCACAATACTGCCGGCACTTCTCCAGAGAGACGTCTGAGAACCGCAAGCTGTCGGCGGGAACATTGATGTCTTGCATTATGGCGCTGGTCATATGGCCCCACGGCTCAGCGAACCTTGCGTGGAGAAGAAAGATGGCCGCTTGCAGAAAAGAATTCAACATTTTGCGGCTAAAGAATCGACCTACTGACACCGTGTCTGTCATCGAATGAGAATATAAGAGTGTTGAAGTCGCAGGGCGTCGGCCGGTTTCTAAGCGGCCACGGAAACCGCAAGTGTCGGGAGTTCTGACGTAGTACGGAGTATGGGCGTACGGAGGAGTACTGTGAACTTTCCGAGTTGCCACTGTTGGAAGTGAACCAAAGGCGACGCAATACCATCTTGACGCAGCGAAGGTCCTAACCGGTCCACCCAACGTGCAGTCAAGCCGACAGCGAGGTTCTCTCCGTCCTCCCGTACTACCGTAGCAACGACAGAATCCAACTGACCCTCTGAGAAAGAATCAACAAAACGTTTCAATTTGCATCTGAAAGCTTATCTTGTACATTTTGCAGATTTGTATAATGCTGAGTCATACGGAAGCGAACCTTAGTATTGCGCAATAGCAAGGTCAATTCAGTGAATCAACTCTGCTAAACTAGACCGTGCAAAATCGGGCGCGGTCAATTGAAGCCGCTTTCATCACTGTCAATCGAGAGTTCTGCTTATACGACGATATTGTGCCAATGATACATTTCTGCAAAGCAAATACAGCATCGCAGAAGATGTTCCTCTGAAACTACAAAGCTGTCCAATCTGGGCTCCACATTGATCGCAAATGTCCGGTCAATACAATGCATGTTCCGCTTTCACTTCGTTCTCAGGCGTACAGGTAGATCAGCAAGGCCAGGGCTCCCTCCAGTCCCAATCCCAGCGGGGCGAGGAAGCGCGCCTGTCCCTTGGCGCCCTTGAGGCCTGCGTGGTGGACGGCGTGCCAGAGGGCGTGCAGGGCGAAGCCCAGAACCAGCCACTTGGGCGACCAGGCCTGGGACAGGAAGGCGAAGAAGAAGACGGAGCCGTTGGCCGCCAACTCTTCCACCAATACGGGTTGGCTGCGCTGCGCCAGGCCTCCGCCCAGCCCCACGCCGCAGGAGGCTGCCAGCAGCAGCGAGTAGAATACCATGTGCTGCCCCAGGAAGAGCACGTGGCGCAGGAACCACGCTGCGACGCCGAAACCGACGCCCATGGCCAGATATTGGACGTCACTGGCGTCCACGTAGTCGGTCAGTTGACGGGCCATTCTTGCGCTTTAGCGACGACGACGACTCTCAACTTGAAACTTCTCGCTGTTGCCAAGCTCTATTGGGCGGCACTCGACTATTATGAATTCCGGAGAAGGCAGTTTCCTGCCGTGGGAGTTTTATTGATTCGCGCCGAACGAACGAATACCCGCTCTAGTGCGCGGTGCGCGTATCCAGTTCCACACAATGACGACGGCTGGAAGGCACCAATGCGGCGCGAGGAGAGCCGGCGATAGCGCACACACGGCACAGCTCTCCATTTAACGCGCGCTGCTCCGTCTTTGCTGCTCCCATAAGAGCTCGCTCGCAAGACGATGTGCAAAAGGCCGCTGAGACGACCACTTTTTCGCCGTGATTTCATCGCCCAACCGACGAGCTCCGCCAACTGTCAAGAATCGTCGTAACCAACGCCTCCAAAAACACTCAGCTGCGCAGCAAACTGCACAATTTGTCAGATTATTTATCCGCCAGTTTTGTTGGTTGTGGCATTACACGCGCGTACATTCCTCTTTTGCACTCTGATTCAACTCAGTTTCGCCAAATCACCCAGGACAAAGTAACATCCGTCTTGAAATCTGTCGCAAGCGCCAACGCTCTGTAGCCGACAGAAATGTTTCACCAAGTTGATTTCAAGAATGCCTTTTAGCTGGAGATTGTTGCTTAGAGGTTTGATGTCCACCCACACATTTTCTAAACGGGTAGCGAGTAATGTTTAACCGAAGGGCATTGGACAATAGTTATCGAGGATCATACACGGTGGAAGAAACATATACAACCCACTCCATCACAATTTGAAAGTATAGAAGAACTGACCGGGTTGACAACCGACTATGAAGACGTTGCGAAGCTAGCACACAGTGCCAGGTCAACAGAAGGCAACCGTGAAAGTAAGTGCATGATCTTGATTGACTAATTGTCCCTGCACCGCGGAACTACTGGATACCGTAATCCGATGTCCGCGCTAGCAACGTGCAAATTGTATCGAATTCAGACTACCGTCTACTATGATGCTGCGCTGAATCGCTTATTACGGAGCGCCATCGGTCCAGCTGCCGAAACGCCTGCACTGGCGTTGTCTCGGCTGTTGGTGGGGGTGCGGCTGCTGTGGTGGTTGCTGAGACTGCTGCTGCTGCTGCGGATGGTGGCTGAGGTCTGGCGATGGCAGTCTCTCCTGCCAGAGGGCGTCGAATTCGTCGGTGGTCACTTGAAGAGAGTGGTGGCGCGCGATTGGTGCGTGCCCATGGTTGTGGTGCGGGTGCTGAAGAGCCGCAGGGCCGGTAGCCACGTGGCCCAGCTCCTGCGTCGACCTCTGACGCGTCAGAGGCGCGTGTGACGCTTGCTGCTGGTGGTGACCCACGGGTAACTGACGGTTCTGATCGGCGTAGTAGTGCGCTTGTTGCTGCTGGAACTGAGTGCCGTGGGCGTTGTGCCAGGCCAGAAGGTGGCTCTCGAACTGGTGGATCGCCTGCTGGTAGGACTGGTCCAAGCTGGCCGACCACTGGGCTCTGTGCCCCTGGGACGCCGAAGACCACGCCTGCTGGGCAGGTGGCTGCTGGGACGCGACCCTGGCGCAAGACGGCCGACTTGCGCTCGCCCTGTCGCTGGGAGCGCTCTCCATCTGCCTCAGGTAGTTCTCCAGGTCGTCAGGCTCGATCTCTGGGAGCGTTCTGTCCACGGGTCTGGAGAAGAGCTCGCCGCCGATCTTCAAACTGCTAGTGGGCTGCATCGAAAGAGAGGACGAGGCCAGCCTGGATGTCTCGTTGTGGTGGGGCGCGTGACCTGAAGCAGTGCAGTGGAATCATGATTACACCAGTGTCATTGAGAAGTAACCAAAGACCTCCAAAGCTGCTGGCGCTACTGGAGCCGGCCGAGTTGGCGGGCGAGTCTTCAGGTGTCAGCATGGAGTGAAGCGACACGTCGGCCAGATGGAGGTGGCCGCCCAGCCGATTCGGACCAAGCGATCCCGCAGACTGGCTCTGCTGCTGCTGTCTGCAACTGGGCGCGCCCATCCAGCCGACCGTCCCTTGCTGAGAGGAGACTCGACCGACTGAGCTGGACTCCTCCGCCGCTGGGATCTGCACACTGATCTGCCGAGATGGTTGGGCTAAACAGAATAGACCATCCAGCGGTCACTGTTTACATTGCATCAAATGGTATCGTTCCACTGGCACATCAAAAGGAATCGTTCCAATGTCAGCGTTGCACTGTATGAACACCGTATAACCGTATTCCACCGTCACAGTTGCGCAAGGCTCCTTTAAATTAGCCCTCTGAAACGCCTTGGAACCATTGGTTACCTGGAGAGCACTTGGGACTGACAGCAGTCGCAGGCTTGGCGACCGGGTATTCTTCCTGGGAGAGTTCCGAGTCTTGGTGGAGCAGCTGCTGCTGCTGTTGATTCGCCGACTCCTCCTCGTCGTCTGCAGTTCCCAGGGAAGAGGTCGACCTTCCCGACATGGAGGAGTTGGGCGGTGGACAGTAGCTGTAGCTCTGCTGCAGACTGTAGATCCAGGAGTTGGCGCGCAGAGTCACGGCTTCCAAGTCGCTGAAAATTTCTGTACATAGTACAAAAACTTGATTGTTGCAAGCTCCACTTTGCTGGACTACTTCAAAGCGGCGAAGACTGAGGAGTCAACGAATAATGGACACTTTCGAGCAATCGTGAGCCTAGTTAATACATGCTCCGTGAAGCATTTTGTTAGAAAGCGCGCTGATTGAAGGGCTATTTTCATTTTATGCATTTCAATTTACGCTTCGAATGCTGAAAAGCCGTCTCTGCCTTGCTTCAGATCTAAATACCCTCACTTCAGCAGCTGATACGTG
Organism: Linhomoeus sp. GSCO2_2; assembly: GCA_030248115.1. Taxonomy (NCBI): domain Eukaryota; kingdom Metazoa; phylum Nematoda; class Chromadorea; order Monhysterida; family Linhomoeidae; genus Linhomoeus; species Linhomoeus sp. GSCO2_2. The sequence continues at coordinate 19,731 of JASAMZ010012190.1, forward strand.
GCGTAGATTAGGTGCTTGGGCTTGTTCTCTCCTTCGTCGCCAGCGTCGCCCTCGGCGTCGTCGTCGGCCTCCTGCAGTCGTCCGAAGGTGGCCGCTGGTAGGGCAATGTCGAATAGATTGGCCCTGACGGCCAGCACCGTGTGACACCAGAGCCAGTCGCCCCTGGCGCTCTGCAGCCGTACCAGCACGATCACGGCCCCCTCCTTCTCCTGGCACACTGGGACGGAGCGATGGGACACAGAGGAGTTTCAGAGGAAAGTTGTGATACTGTGTCAGCAAGCGCTTTCAAAGGAACATCCGAGCCTGTTTCGGAGTGTGCGAGGCGCGATGGAAACTCACGCAGACGGTGCTTGTGACACACTTGACTGAGATCCCCAGGATGAACCAGGTGGTACCAAGACTGGCCCTCCAAACTGCTGCTGGTACGGCCCAATTGGTAGGCTCCTCTGTACAAAGACGTGCGCCATTGGAAGACGGTTAGGCTGCCGATTACTTGCCTTATTGACAACAATCTTAATACCCACCTACTCCACACGAAATAGGTACTTCCCTACCCAACGTGAAATATTTAAGAGTGGTAAGCATACATATCTCCTACACAATACAAACATTTAAATAGCTACTTGATCTGCTAATATAGCCGTACTGAAACGTTCGACGATTTAATCAGCTCACATCTCGTCCAGCTCAACGAAGCGCATATCCATGAGATGCAGGGAGCGAAAGAGAGCCGTGCTTCCGTCAGCGAGCACCTCGCAGTTCTCCGGATTGATCAGAGGTTGACAGAAGGCAGCGAACACCGGATGGATGAACACGGCTGAACAGCAGTACCAAAAAATACTCTAATAAGCGCCCCCCCCCTCGATTAAGCCCCCACCCTCCAATAGTACCCCCTCCTATAAGGAGGTTTAAAAATAGCCCCCGGGGGCTTATTGGAGTATTTATGGTATGTTTCAAAGGATTCGGCGCCGCTGTTTCTCTGTCTACGATTGAGCCGACCAAAATGCCTATGACTAAGATACTTCCTTCTCAGGAAAAGTGATAAAGGCTATATGAAACGCTTACCAGGTCCAGTTAGCGTCAAGAGCGCTTGGTAGTACTCCGCTGGGTAGAGATACCGCCCGTCGACCAAAACGAACTGAAGTCAGGTGGCGCGGTGTAAACAAACCTATGTATGTGTGTACCTCTCACCCCGCACAGAAGTGCCGTAACTTTTCTGCTGTAAAACCGCCCCCCCCCCTCGATTCTTCCCACCTTATGATATTGAAGCTGTCTCTTTGAACTTCTGGACAAGTTCATGCGGCACAAGAACACCCTTTCGTCTGGGAAGTTGGTGTTGAAAGTCGACACCGATGGAGGCCCTGACAACAGTTCAGTTTGCACCGCTTGGTGATCTCTTGAGTCGACTAGATCGTAAATGCTGTCTCCCTGGGACATGATTTCTTCCTGGAAGCAATTCATGGCAGATTCACAACCATCTCTGAAGGTCTAGTGTGCATAGCCAGGTTGTTTCAATCTGACCACTGAGTGTCCCAGGTAGTCGCTGGCGTTCTCCGAGATGTAGAGCAGCTTGCCCTGACGCGTCACCATCAGAAGGAAGCCGCGCAGCGCTCTGCAGCTGTCGAAGTGGCGCAGACGGCTGAGGAGAGCCGGCCCTAGCATGGCGCCATAGGCTCCCAAGGCTGGCGGGAGTTCAGTGGGTCTCGACCGCAAAATACCATGTGTTGAAGTTCGGTGGAGCTTACTGTATTTGAGATAGTGGTGCTTGCGGATGAAGATGCAGGCCAGCGACATGACTTGCAGCTGGAAGAGGCGGTCTTTGACCGTCTCGGAGAGAGGCAGCATCGCGCGCATCCGCTGGATCTCGTGGTTGATGTCATCCCTGCGCTTCTTCGAGGCGCCCTTCGTGGACCTGAACGTGTGTCAGAAAGTACACAGGACAACTGCGGTTCAAAATTGAAATGACGTACAGAAAGTCAGAAACTGCTAAGGCTCTGCGACCAGTGGTACATCACTTCACGGTGGCACACCACCACATTGCAAAAGCGTTACGAAGGAGTTATATGACGCTTCTTCACAATTAGAACTATAATGTGTTCTATGGGTATTCTGTTAGAAGTTAGAACTCACCGCGTCACAGCGCCGTTACTTCCATTGCCGTCGGCCATGGTGCGACGCTTCCATCCAGCTTCTTCTCACGTCCGCGTCGAGAATCTCCCTGTTGCGAAATCGAAGCGTCGTCACTTTCACTGTCGTTTAGGGAAGGCCCGTCCAGTTCCAAAGTGGGAACCTGTCGGCGGCGGCGACGACGACGAAGGAGGCTCGACCCAAAACGCGTCGCGCGCACCGAAACAGGAGGGAGTAATGTTCCAAGCGGGTCAAGTGCCCCCGGGCGCGAGCGAGGACCGGCGGCGTCCTTTTCCTTTCGTCTCCGTCGCGCGGCGTGCGCCCTCGCTCTGCTCTCTGCTGGCTGCTGGACCGTCGGCGGCGGCCGGTTATTAGCCCTTCGGAGGAGAAAGCCGACAAAAAAGCCGACTCGCCAGCGACTATACAGGTCACGACGACGACGACGACTCGGCGAACACAAACAGGTCGGCCGCCGGCCATCGCTCCGACAGCGGCGACGGCGGTGGACTTGCAGCAGCAGCAGCCAAGATGCGGCGCGCGCGCGCTCTCCGCTCGCGGAGTGACCGGCGGGTGACGTAAAATTTAAAAGGCAAACAGCCGGGTTGCGCCCTCTCCGAAGCTGTCGCGCGCGCGCCCACTTTTTGCGGCCGACGCAGCGGCGACGAGTTTTGGCGCCGACTGTTTTCTTTGGGACGACGAAAAGCCACTAAAACGCCGGCGTTGCCTTTTGGCTGCGTTCGCGGCCAAATAAACGTTGCATAGAAGGACGCTTGCTGAGTCTCGAACACATTCCAATGAATCGAACACTACTGGAAACTACGTCCTGGATTGGTGCCCGGGTAGGGAAGCCCTCTCAGTAAGCAACACGATAAGGAAAATATCGTCCTCAGTTGTGCATCAGAACCATTTCAGACTACATTGAAACGCTTTTAGAAAACATTTCAATTTCTGTAGGACACTTGACCTCTCCGACCTGCGGTTGCTCAGTGTCCACTTTGTTTGCTCAGTGGCGACGATGGCTGTGCGCGCGGACGCTCAATGAAGTAGAGCTGACAAAAACTCTGAAAAGAAGTCGACTTCGCAGTTCCTGCTCTGACAAGTGAGTGACCGACTTAAAGGGCGCTTCTGAAGACGACGCGTAGTGTGTATTCCACTGCTGCGCTTATGGCCGCAGGAAAAGTGCAGACCAGAAAGAAACAAAGCAAAGTAGTTTTATCAGTAAGTCGCGAATGCGACTGCCCATTTTCAGCCGCAGCCGAGTCGCTAACTTCGCTTCGGTTGAAGCAACTCAGAAACGTTGAGCAAGCAGATCAGATACATTGTATGGTACATCGTTGGTTGCTGAAGAGCTTGCATTGTCTTCCATTGTTGAAACAGCCGAGTTGAATTGGTTGTCGTCGTTAAGACGTGTCACAGTGCCGACGCCACCGGGTCGGTCGCTTCCCTTCACCCAGTTCACCTTACTCAAATTGAGTCCGAACTCCTGTTTTTACTGACAATCTAATTCGCCAGCTTTTCAAGCAATACGTTCTTTGTAGCGCGTTAAGTTCGTGTCTGTTCCCGACCGTGTCGGAAGGTCGACCGGCCGACCGGTCGCATAACCGCCGACGACTTCCCCACCTTCCGATGCGCCCGATTCGGCCGCAGCTGTGACGGCAAGGTGGCCAGCCTGGAGGAGCTCAGCATGGCGGCACTCTGCAGAGCTCTTGCCAGAAATCCCGCCCTCGAGCCGCCGCCGCTTCCTCTGACACTGAGGAGGAAGATGTTTGAAGTGACGACGGCCCGCTTCCAAGTGCGCCACCTGTTCCGCGAGGAGTTCCTCAGGGGCCTGCGCTCCATCAAGGTTCGCTTCGGCAGCGGCGAAGTGCCAACCGAACAAGATGTGGCAGAAGCCGTAAGCCGACTGGGAGGCCGCGTAGGCTCGAAGATCGGTCGGTGGCCTACCATAACCCTAGCAGAAAGGTCCGCCGTCGTTTAAATCGACAGATAGTTCTTTCCATTCACAGGAGTGCAGCGGTGGCAGGCGCGCGACCTTCCCGAGCTCCATCTGTCGATCCGGGCGACAGCGGGATCCACCCGGCTCGTCTCTGCTCCAATGAAGGCGTTCTTGACGGCATTTGAGCCGGCCGTCAAAATCACCACTGTCGAGCTGACGCCCACCGCCTTGCGAAGGGCCAGGGCGATTCGGAAGTGCGACCGCAACTCCGAAGCGCCGCCGCACAGATGCGTCATCTGAGTCGACAACTACCGTAACTCGCACAGGCAGATATCAACAAGCCTATGTGATCGAAGAATAGAGTTTGCGTTGCAATCTGCATTTCTAGTTCATCACGATTCTTGTTCCAAAGGTGACGACTGGAACTCCAGTCAGCAATTCTGTTGCTGTGTGTTGCTTCGCCATGCGACATCGTCACACGTTCTGCCATGCAGCGCGCGCCACACAAAACGAATGAATTGAAGAGAAATGAATAGTGGAAGTAAGAAATCACGTTTAGGAAGCTCTGACACCATAACTGTGTCACCTCGATACCATACTTCTGTTGTATATCCGGACTGTCGACAATTCACATGGCCACTTCATCGTATTACGGTATTCAGGGCCACTGTTTTTGCATTGCAGACAGTCGCCGCCGTTTATTCAACCTCAATTCAAGTCTTTGAGATTTTCATCCTTACCAAAGCCAAACATAAGGAAGTCGCGTCGCGGCTCAATTCTTTACGATTACTTGTTTCCATTTTGCGCAAGACTGTTGCCAGCGAGCTAGAAGAGCGTTCGATCACAAATCGTCCAATTTGTGCGGAAAATGGATGCTCCAAAGGCCAAGAAAGTCAAAATTGGTCGCCGCTGAGTTTTTTTCACAGTTATAATTGTTCAATTTGCAGGAGCACGTTTCTTTCCATCGTTTAGACCCCAAAATCGCGATTCCTCTCGATCAGTCGACCTTTCTGCCGCAGCTGCCGTTGAACATTCAGCAGAAGATCGTCTCCCACCTTAACGTGCAGCAGTGGGCCAATCTCCAATTCGTCTGCAGAGAGTGGCGCCTCAACTGCCTCCAGAACCCCGCCTGGAAGCTGCGTGTGGTCGCCGTCGAATACGGGGTCCGGAAGCCGCGAGGAGATTTAGATGGCCTCTATTCTGATGAACTGAAGGTCACCACGGCCGCTGGGCGTTCGTGCTTCTTCAACCTGGGCGATACCACGGATCCTCGCACGATGGATTTGTGGTTCAAGGCGTCCGCCCCACACAGCCCCCCTAAAAGCCTCAACTGGGAGGTGATGACGCGTCTGTGCGACGACTGGGCGTCGCTTGAGCACCTGATGGTCCACAGATGCATGGAGTACTTCAAAGGTGCGGCCACAATAGTGGGGGGGGGGGGGGGGCGCCCCCGCAGCCGCAAAGAGGTCAATCGATTTTCTCGTATCGTGGGTGTTGATTTCTTTGATTGCTTTCCTTTGCCACCTGCGCAGGCAGCGCCTACGGATGTCAATGGGTAGATTGCCTTTCAGATCCCGTGGCGGAGTTCCTGCGAAGGGTGGCGCTGTCGCAGAAGAAAGGGTGCAGCCTGAAGTCGGTCGAATGGCGCTGGTTTGGGGGGCAGGGTGAGGGAGAATCGATGAGGAAAAGCGTGACGGAGCTGGTGGCGTTGCCGTCGCTGAAGTCCTACGCGGGGAAGTACGACAGCTGCATCCTCGAGAACCTCAACGGGTCGGTCGAAGAGCTGCTCGTGAAGGGCGCAAGCTGCGCGAAGGAGTCCCAGCTGCACGCCTGCCTGGGACGCGTGGGGCCCAGTCTGAAGAAGTTGCAGCTGAAAAACGCCTGGGTACCAAGTCCCGATGGACTGCAGCTGCACACTCTGCCGGCCTTGCGAGAGCTTCGACTGTACCACTACCTGCAGCCCGATTCCACCTCCATCTTCTACTGCCTCACTTCCGTGGCGCCCAACCTGGAGAGCCTTCACGTGGAGATCCTTCGCCTGGTCTGGGTCATCCCCAGAGGCGCCGTCATCGGCTACCGCGAGTTCCTGGAGGGCTGTCCCAAACTGAAGAGCCTGCGCGTCGACTGCGCCCACTTCTCATCCATGGGGGACTGGAGTTCGCGAAGGAAGACCTGGACCTTTGAGAGCACCGAGTGGCCCGCCGACAGGAAGCCGTTGGAGATCTTTCACAACACCCTGGAGATGCGCCGCGACTACCACCTCGACTACCGACCCCACCTGCTGGTCCACGGCAGCAACGTGGTCGTGATCTTAGTCGAGAAGAAGATCGAGTAGAAGAAGGAAGTGCAGCACACTGGCGCCGTCGATTAGTTTGTTGTTTGTTAGGTGAGCGAAATAGCGCGATTGGCTTTTGCGAGTGGCTTGAGCGAACGCTAGCGATCCGTCGTCGAACGTGTTCTTGTTGTTTGTGGTACTCTAGCAAGTTTGGCCAGTCCAGTTGGAAACACCTCGCCGCCGCCGCCGCCGCCGCCGCCGCCGCCGCCGCCGTCGTCGTCGTCGTCGTCGTCGTCGTCGTCGTCGTCGTCGTCGTCGTCGTCGTCGTCGTCGTCGTCGTCGTCGTCGTCGTCGTCGTCGTCGTCGTCGTCGTCGTCGTCGTCGTCGTCGTCCGCCGGTTCGCTAGAGAGGGAGTTGAGCCGGCGGGTCACTTGCGTTGACATACATACAACTGAGCACTATCTATCCAGTCTAACTAGTGGCCGTTGCACTTCCCCCCTTCCTACAATTTTCGAGAGAGCGTCTCATATATGTACCGTAGCTCATTCGAACACCCGACCTCAGGCTAATATGGCATCCTTGCAGTTCGAGCGAAAGATACTTCCACCTCTAGCGGGATTTTCCGCTAGAGCAACTATTGAACAACTATTTGACAAGCGCCACTATTGAAGCGGTCAAATAGGCGTCGTAGGCGGGGCTTCTAAACGGAAGAACCCGGTAAGTATCGTATTTCAAGCGATGCAACCAATTCATGAAATTGGATCCGCACGCAGTTCAGTGTGTCGAATGGCAATGAATGAGCGAAAGTGGTGGTTACAACATGCACATATGGAAAGCACTGGCCAACCATTGATATGCTGCGTTTCGTCAAGTCAACTCCCTGAATGTTAACAGTTTTGCCAAGTGCAACCTTCGTAACGACAGCGTTTTGCTAGGCTGCCTCACAATTGTGGGCAGGTTCTAACCATCGCGCCAGAATTTCTGGCCTGGCTGGCTGGGTATTAGGTGTGTGCCGTGAGTACATCCACATTCCATTCATCGGTTGCATTTCATCGACTGGGACCTGTAGAGGAACGGTAGAAGTGAAAACATCATATTTCACTCGAACTAATAATGAAAAGGACCAGTCAGACGAAAGTGACAGTCTGTTGTTAGAACGGCGCTAAAGAAGACTGGAAGGAAGTCGAAGAGTATGGCTCCGTCTCAGCCTCAACTGGCGCTGCCACTGCTGTTGCTGCTGATGGCGACTGGCCCCGCCACTGGCGTCAAGTGCTACTTCAACGGCCTTTACACAACTGATCCGTTGTGCGTGTGGTTGACTTCCCTTCAACAGCATACTGTACGTACTTCTTGTTCGCCATTCAGCCAGAGCAACGACGAACGTCCAGAGTTGATCCAGCAAGTCAGCGACGGCGACTACCACCGCTGCATCAGTGTCTACAGCGAGATTCCAGGGCCGGCCACGTGGAGCAGCGGCGTCAGAGAATTGGAGACGGGCTCAGTGGAGACCGACGGAGTCGTTGTGAAGACGGAATTGTTGAAGCGGTGCTCCGAAATGGACTTTGACACAGAAGAACCGTGCCAATACAAAGCCCAAACAAGAAAAGGTGAGGTGGAAATCGATGCGTCTTAGCCAAACAGTGGAAGCGTCAACTTTGCAGAGTACGAAGCGTCGGGCAGTAAGGAGCTCTTCAAGCGGTACGCCTTCTGCTGTTGTCAAGAGGACCTCTGCAACGACTACTGGCGACTGGACGACAAGACGCACGTCGGCCTCTTCTTCGCCAGGAAATGGACGGCAATGGGCAAGACCGGCTGCTGGATGTCGTCCACGGTGCCCTGGGTCCTCTGCTGCGGGCAACCTTACTGTCTCAACTTCTACAGGTTTTCTGAAGCGTTGACACTCCAAATCCAATGTGTGCATGCGTATTCCAAACTATTCTTAACATCGCCATCTTTGATTCAGAGAGGGTGACTCATCTGCAAGGGCGTATCACAAATGGTTGGAAGAGAACATGTTTTTCCCGACCCCACCAGGGAAAGAGCGGAGCGAGGTCAATGAGTGGCTGTGTCAAGCGAAGGCGGCGGAGCGCCCAGGCGGCGAGGGGAAGGAGGAGCCCTTCTGCTTCCCCATCGACTTCGAGGGAGTGGAAATGGGAAATAAGACCTGGGGCTGCTGCTGCAAGACTCCCTTCTGCAACAACTTCAGACTCGAAAGCGGCACGAATCCACAGCTCTACGCTCTCGCCTCGACAACAACGACCAGAACGACTGCCACAACGACCACTACGACGACGACCACAACGACGATCACGACGACGACTACAACGACGATCACAACGACGACTACAACGACGACAACTACCACCGCAACGACAACGGCAACGACCACAGCGACGACAATGAAGACGACTATAACGACCACTATGGCGAATACCACTACACCAAACATAACGACCACTGCGACGACTATGACTATCGCGCCACCAACGATCACATTCACAATGACAACCACGACAGCAACGACCACCACAACAACCACCAGCACGACAAGCGCATCGACCACCACCTCTACCATCACCGAAGCCAACACAGCCGAAACCGATCTCTTCATTCCAACAAAGAACGCCGAGACCATTCCGGAAACACTCAACAGAACGAGCGGTTTCAACTGGACGACTCCCACTACCGCTACTACGGTGAAAGTCTCGGCAGATCAGAGCACTGCGGCGCCATCGGCTTCTCCAGCGGACCTGACAACGACAGTGACGGCACACAAAGAGAAAGAAGTGGAAGAGGAGACGACGCCATTGTGGAAGCAGTGGTGGGTCATCGTCCTGTCGGCGACGCTGCTACTAGCCATCGTCGTCCTCCTCCTACTCCTTCTTCTCTTCCTCTGCTGCTGCCTCGCCGACAGACGACAACGAAGACGAGAAGAGAAAGAAGCGAAAGAACGTAAGCGGCCCAAACAAGCTGTGTGTGTAAAAAAGTTCAACCTATACTTTGTGTCTGTCAAATTTTGGTGAACAGTAAAGTGAACTTTGTACACATCGTTAGCCGCATCTGGAGAAAGTGTCTTGAGAATGTGTACCTTAATGCCAAGTGCAGCTATCTCCACGATACGGTTGTCTGTACAGCTGATCTGAAGCTCAGTGATATCGCCGCGTTCGCTATATGTTATCGGCATGATACGACGCCGTTTATCTGATGTTTCCTACCTGTGTGAAAACGTCACATCCAACAAAAAAACTTGCCAAGAGTTTGGTGCGAGCGAATTCCTGTGTTCAGCGTACGCATTTCTGTTTCCGAGTGCACATTCATCAATAAACAGCTGTTCTGGCCATCAGACGAAAATCTCGATTTTGACATTTTTTTAAATTTTAGTTCTAAATATCTCAAAATTGGAATTTATTAAACCTGTAAAACTGTGTCACAAATTCTTATTGGCATACGGCCTTACCATTTCTGCGTTCAAATTCAACAAAAAATGACGATATATTTTGTTGATTTACGGAATTTTGAAAAATAATCACGTATTTCTATTAAATTCCATACGTGCAAAAAATTTCTCTTGCGTTGCAAATTATCCGCAGTCTATACTCTTTCCATTTCTGAAGAAATTTCGCCGCTATATCATCAGGTGAAAAAGTCGATTTTCGACATTTCCATATTTTGATTGAAAATATCTCGAAATTGCAATTTTTAAAAACTGCAAAACTATGTCACAAATCCTTATTGGCATACGACCTTTCCATTTCTGCATTCACATTCGTCAATAAATGACGTTGTATTTTAGTCAATTTATGCAATTTGGACAAATAATCGCGTATTTCTATTAAATTCCGCATTTGCAAAAAATTTCTTTTGTGTTGCAAATTTTCAGCGGTCCATGCTCCTTCCATTTCTGAAGAAATTTCGCGGCTAGCGCATCAGACGAAAAAGTCGATTTTCGACATTTTCGAATTTTAATTGCGAATATCTCGAAAATGCGAAATTAGCAACAGAAACGGACATCGGATCCGTACTCAGCGACCTTGACTCTACTTGACCACATATGCCACATATACTTTTATCAACGAGGACAGACACACAGACAGACATTGTCATCCGTATATATACACCTCGCCGCGCTGAGGCGCGGCGAAAAAGAAAGAAGAAACTGAAGAGACGAAGCTGTTGTTGTCATCCAGCTTCAAGTCGGCGTCCTCAAAGGCGAGAGAAGACCTATTCCTTGTCCAGGCGGAAGAGCCGGTAGAAGAGAAGGAAGCGGTGAAAGAGAGGGAACCAGCGGAAGGTCTGAAGAAGGAAGAGTGGACGGGGGAAGGCGACGGCTACAGCAGCCAACAGCCGCAGAGCGACCCGTCGACGATTGCCGCCGGCGACTTCGATGCAGCCGAGCAGACGTCGACTAGCAGCAGCGCTTCCCACGGCCAAAGCAGCAGCAGCAGCAGCTCGCGCTTCGAAGTCTCGAGTGAGAAGGTATGTAAGAGACGTCGAACTGAGTCGTCCAGCACTAGGGGCCCCATTAGCTTACACAAACAGTATGCCGCATCTTTCACTTTAAGTCGGTGATCGGTCGCCTGGTGGACGCCGGGGGGCGCGCGGAGGCCGACTTCGTCGTGGGCGGCGCCGAGCTGTCGGAGACGACGACGGCAGGAACCACAGACGCCGACTAGAGAAGACTATCAGACGTGTCAAGTTGACGAAGACAGTAGATGATATCCGATGATCGTGATCCTTCTGTGCAGTCGGCGGTTCGCATGCATGCTTGTGTCTGTGTAGTTCGAGAAATGTACAGTTTGTCGGTGTCAAGGAGAGCGACCATACTGTAAAGGCACATCATAAAAGGTGGACACCAGACTCCACCTGAGAAAGAGCGGGGAGAAGGCCAATGAGTGTCGACGAGCGAAGGCGGCGCAGCGCCAAGAAGCGGCCAGAGCAGAGCAGAGTGGACCAGAGCAGAGCAGAGCAGAGTGGACCAGAGCAGAGCAGAGCAGAGTGGACCAGAGCAGAGCAGAGCAGAGTGGACCAGAGCAGAGCAGAGCAGAGTGGACCAGAGCAGAGCAGAGCAGAGTGGACCAGAGCAGAGCAGAGCAGAGTGGACCAGAGCAAACAGAATGAACAGGAGCAGAAACAAACAAAATGAACCAAGCAAAAAACAAACAAGAAAATCAAACCAAGCAAACAAACAAATGAACAGAGCAAACAAACAAATGAACCAAAACGAACAGAACAAATGAACCAAAGCAAACAAACAAATGGAACCAAAAAAACAAACAAAAATCAAACCAAAGCAAACCAAAACAGAGAATGGAACCAAAAAGACAAACAAACAAACAAACCAAAACAAACAAACAAATGGAACCAAACAAACAAACAAATAAACCAAAGCAAACAAACAAATGAACCAATCGCAAACAAACAAACAAACAGAGCAACAAACAAACAGAATGGAACCGAGCAAACAAACAAAGCCAACAAATTAAACAAACAAACAAACAAACAAACAGGAGCAGAAGTTAAATGAAACCAAGCAAAAGCAAAAACAAAAATAGCAACAAAAGCAAAAGCAAACAAAAATGGACAAAGGAC
>JASAMZ010012193.1:0-11021 GCA_030248115.1 Linhomoeus sp. GSCO2_2
GGAGGAGTGCCAAATAGGTATGCCGGTAAACATCAATCGAAGTGAATTACCTAACCTTTACCTTAAGTGAAGTTAAGAGTTAGTACGTTGCTCTATTCGTTACCTTTACCTTTTACGAGTTACATACCTAGACGTAGAGAAAACCCTACAAATTTTAGAATCTCTTCCCCTTTCCCCTACCTCTGACCGTTCGCCTGCCCGACCTGTCCGAGCACCGCCTACTGATGGATAGCTTCAGCCTGAGCCTTCCCTACGGGGGGCCCAGCCCCTTCGCAGGGGGTCCCTTGGGCCCCCCTCCGCTGCTGGACCCCCTGCGGCGCGAGACCGTCTCCCGGGCCTTCTACTCGGCCGACGACTACGAACGCCTGCTGTGGTGCGTCCATTCGCCGCAACTCAACTGCCGCCTAAGCTTCAGAAGGCTCAACGAGATTCTGGACGACTTCTGTTCGTGTCTGGAGATGGGTATTCTCAGCAGGGAGCAGTACTTCGAGGGCTCACAGTGGGCTTATTTGACAGAGAGGGTACTTAGGGTGGTCAGAAGGCTGGACGGAGGCCGTGGGAAGTGCGCGCCAGATTAGAATACCACCTACAAGCGTAGTGACAGACAGGGTGACCAATAGAAACTCAGTTTAGTTTCAGTTAAAGTTATGACGCTGGCAGTATCCACATGAACTGTACCAATCAATGCTTGAGTGTTGCTATTCTGCGGATTCAACATCAAGTTCGGATATCGGATTCAACATTCAGCGTTAGTTTTTTTGTTGGTGTTTTAGACATGTTTTGATATGATGCTGATATGAATGAAGCGTCAACTTTAGGCGCAATATTTGGTCAGGATGAAAATGCACAAGATATTGCAAATTCTCAACCAATACGCAACTGAAACTAAAGTGTGAGTTTCAGTTTCAGTTATGGCGTCCGCGCCAGTTTCGATTTAGTTTCAGTTTCATTAACTGGTTGTAGCTGAAACTGAAACTAGTTTAAGTTTCTATTGGCCACCCTGGTGACAGTAGCCTTGGTATTCTCCCTACCGTTCTGCCAAAGTGCCTCGCTGCCTCTTTGCTACGTGTCACTGCCGCTCATTGGCTGCAATCGCTGTCTCATTGCCTTACGCTCTCTGGTCACGCGTGCCTCTCGCTCGATTTTGCGCAAGCGTTTGTTGAGCTGTTACACTTCGTATGTGCACCGTTCTGTATGATCACTACACCTTACGTGCAGTATCGAATCGTTGCTATTCAACTCTCTCTCGGAACAACACCGTAGACATGAACGAACGAACGTACACGACGCGGACAGAAGAAGAGTCATCACAAGGGCATAGACGCGCTTCATTCAATGACGCTTACGTCGTTGTCTGTGCCGTGTACTCGACTGCACTATGGGACAGGCGCCAAACGACCACTGATGCCTACCTATATGCCAAAGTACTGGCTACTGGCACACCAAAAGTGCCCGATGACGCTTAGAGGAGCCCTAGAGAACTAGAGTACAGGGTGACCAATACAAGCCCGTCTTAGTTTCAGTTTCAGTTCATCAGTCCACATTATGGTCCTGGCAGACTTTCAATTTCTGTTTCGTTTCAGTCATGCCACCTCTCGAGTTTCAGTTTTCGTAACTGAAATTGAGTAATTTTCAGTTATTTTACAGGTCCAGACAGTCACGACGCATTGCTCAAATCAGTTCTTGGGGCTTGAAAGTTAGTGGGCTTAGAAGTGATTTCTAAGCTTGAGAGAGTTACTATGAATATGTTGGACCTACTAAGTACGAACAAAACGTCTACACTTGTTTTAAGATTTGGCAGGAATTCTATGAACATCTGCTGAGATTTGGTCAAATTTGACATTCAAATAGTAACTGAAACTAAACAGTGAGTTTTAGTTTCAGTTATGCAGTCCGTGTCAGTTTCGAGTCAGTTTCAGTTTCAGTTAACAGAAACTGAAACTAGTTTACGTTTCTATTGGCCACCCATTGCAACAGTTACGCTATGGTGAATGGGCTGTGGACAAAACACGCTCGACCGATTTCATTCGAGTTGGCACACAGCTGCTGTCCACTCACAAGGGGCATGTTTTTGCGTTGGTTACAATTAGCCAGCGGTCAACTCAAGTCACAGCGAGGTCACAGATTCGACAGATCCCGCTAGCGAGAAGCGGTCTCTCTCTCTCAGAGCACGATTCGTGTTGTGTGAAGAAGTTTAGATTGCACGTGAAATTCACGACTCGACGCTTGCGCGACAAATACGTAAGGACCTTAGAGTATGCTCTCGAACACGCGACGACAAACTACCTGTGAGTTGTGCAGTGCACGAAACGGCGCCTACAGATCGGTTGGGGTGCATCGCGAGGGGCTGGGGCGACGGGAGGTTTGGCCCATTGGACAGTCGGCGAAACAACCGACGCAAACGATTATAGTCGCGCAACACCCACAAAATGGTCCAGGGACGATGGCGCCATTGTTAAAATAGAAACAGATTAATCAAAGTTGAATTCTAGGCGCAGGTTTAGGCTGCTATGGCTCAGGCTTACATAGCTTAGGCTTAGCTTAGGCCAGGCTTAGGCCTAGCTTAGACCAAGCTTAGGCTTAGCTTTGGCTTAGCTTAGGCTTAGTCTTAGCTCAGGCTTAGCTTAGGCTCAGGTACTGGCGTAGGCTTAGTTCGCCTGTCTGCATTTCAACAACATGGGGCCATTTTGCTGGAATCGCACACTCGAAACCCAAACCTCCCGCTTTTTTCGGCTCGCCAAAACGACTCTTCGAAACGCGCGCGCGAGACACCGTATTACAGCGACACAAGTACAACGACTATTTGGCGGCCGGGCCCGCGTCGCACTGTAGAAGGCGGACGATTGAGGGGTCGCTCTTGGCGCCCTCGATGAACTCGTCCAGACTGAGTTTGTCGTCGACGTTCTTGTCCATCTGGCGGAAGATCTTGTCCGTCCGCTTCTCCGGGGTCGCCTCGTCCTCTGGCATCTTCATCACGCTCCCGACCATCTTGTAGATGGCCTGCAAGGGAGAGAGAACGACTGGCTAATTCAGTGGTGACCGATCGCTACGCCATGGCTGACCGCATGGCATGAGAGACGCATGCAGACTGAACAGAGCAACCAATCTACTTGATCAACTCAAACGACCACCGGTCACCAGCTCGACTTGTGGGATTCTTGCAGATCACTCAGCCCAAGTACCAGCCAGATTGTGTAAAAGTGGAAATGCCACCTGTACTGACGCACGTCAACTAAGTACACCTGCCTTTTCGACAGCTACATACTTACTGTTGGAACCCTCCTCAAGTCGATCTGATATTATACTTGCCTTTTATCCAGTCATTCCTACACCAACCGTGACGATTTCGAGCATCTCCTGCCGGGAGATGTAGCCATCGTTGTTCAGGTCGTACATGGAGAAGGCCCACTTGAGCTTCTGCTCCAGCTTCCCCCTGGACGTGACGCTGAGAGCGCAGAGGAACTCGCGAAAGTCGATGCTGCCGTCGGAATTGGCGTCGAAGGTGCGAAAGACGTGCTCGGCGAACTTGGAGGCGTCCCCGTAGGGAAAGAAGTTCGAGTAGATCTTCTTGAACTCCTCCACCGAGAGCAGGCCGCTGGGGCAGTCCTTTAAGAAGCCCTTGTACCACTCCTGGATCTCGGCCTCGGTGAACTCCGTGTTGGCCCGTAGGTCCTCGATGATCTCCGGCCGCAGCTTGCTCTGGTTCTTGCCCATGGGCGACGGTGTCCGCTAGTCGGCGGTCGGTCGGTCGATCGCAGAAGCGTTGTGTTTGTCGTCAGTCGACTACGGCGCGAGCCGAGACCGCGATTGTGAAACGTAGAATGGGAGGGAGGTCCGGATGATTGTCGATGTCGAGCGAAGATGCGAGGGGTTCCCGGAAGGCACTGCTCGGCGTAGACAGAGTGAGGAGGTCGTGGAGCCAGTAAGAGCTGGGGCAGCAGTTAGCAGTTCACCACGGCACTGCCTGAAAGCAGCAAGCTTCTCTTCTAAAGTGGGAATCTGGAGTGCGCGTGAATGCCTAGAATTGGACTCGGCAGGATGAGGCAACGACATCAATTTCTTATGTGATTATGAATAGGCACCCATCAGCAAGACTTTCTCAACGCAATATGAGTTTAATGACTGGACGTGCTGGGAGGCTAATAAAACGAACTGTGCAAAGGCTTATTCTGGCTTAACCAGACAGGCATTCAACCCTTTTGGCATTGCTACACAACAGTTTCCACTGGAATATTGGAATGCCACAATCACATCTTCCATTCTATCGCAACTGCACAGCTTTATCAAATCGACTTAACATGTAAGGTGCGTCACTCCCATTCAAAAACTGACATGCCAACTACTGCACATCCACTGTAGACGGGCTTCTGTTGAGGTGCAACTTCCCCAGTGAGAGTGCTGTACTTGGCCAATCTTTGAAGGAAGGGCCCCAAATAATGCATTGCGGGCTTTACAACACTAACAGACGATAATGGCAAATCTCAGAAAATCAACATCATACTTGGGAAGCATCCAACTCGTTCTGTCAGTAGGACATCATTCTTCGTATGTACATACCTACAGCTCAAAGGGAGCATGTGAACGTCAGACTCAGAAGTATTGTTCAGATGCGCTCTTATACACCTCCAACAAGCATAGTGCAAAAGCATACGAGTTCGCTGCGACCAGTTCTGCCTACAAGGTACCTGCACAATGTAGGTCTCCAGTATAGCGAACTGAAGGGCGAGCCGACTACAAACCCTCTCTGTGCATACAGTCTGGCTTCAGCCGAATGAATAGGCTGTGGGATGGAAGCAAGCGTCGCGCACTCGGTTTTCGCGCTTTTGTTAGCAATAGCGCCTGTTGTCTGTCGCCTGCACCAACCGATCCAGAGCCAGCATATGACCAGAAGGCGCGCAACGCACAAGGGAGGAGAATGGACGATGATAGCGTGTCGGTCGAGGCGCGGAACCCGCCCGAGGGACGGCGCTCACAGCACGCTTAATTCAATTCGGCTAGCTCTGCGCCGAGCTTCCACTCGCGTTCGCGTGCTGTGGAGCGTTCTTCGGCTGACCACGAGAGAAGAAATAAATGAAGATTGAAAAGCCCCATACCTACACACCCAGTCAGCCCGAAGCCTCAATACCCGCCTCTCTCTCTATCTATCCTGCTTGAATAGATGTCAGCGAAGCAATGCGGCGAGAAGACCAGCAAGGCAGGGGACGCAGCGCTTTCTAATCCGCCTAGGAACCACAACGGTTCATCAGGCTGTAACGAACGCACTCCCACGCACTGACAAGGTGTTACCGCCGATCTATGTAGAAGGCGTCGTTTTGAGCCGATCACTGACTTATAGCTGAACGCGGAATGAACCTGTCAGGTCAGGACATGAGCCACCGGTGCCCAACAGTGGTCACAGGCCATGCATATTTTAAAAGGCGGCTTGCCTCTTGGACAGAAATGCAGCCATCTGTGAGCAACGTCAGAGTAGAAAGTCGTTCAATGAAGAGGTCGCTCAAAGGAATGGGTCTTAAATGAAGTAGACCCTAACTGTACCCTCTCATCTCCTTGCGTCTTACCACTACTCAATGACTCTTCGAAGGTGAGAGACGGTCTAGGTTTGCCAGTCCTTCCTCCCATGGAGACACCTTTCCTTTCCTCCATTTAAGCCAAAGCACACGGCAGGTACAAGCCCACTCTTGACAACGCCAGCGACAGAAGTCGAACGCGACAAGCGTCCTCAGGGGGGCAAAGTGCCGGCAACGGCAGACGAATAGGCGAGTAACGGCCAACGTTGCGGACGCAGGCGATAGCTGCCGCAAAGTTTGCCAAACCACTTGAGCACCCGCGGCAACAAGAGTAGGGGGCGAAGAATGGGGGAGAGAGCATAGAGAGCAGAGAATGGCCTTCCCCAAGGGCGCGAGAGACGGCGGCGGCGGGAGTCCGGATACGAAGCAACAGGGGTTCCGGATATGCGGGCTCGAAAGCCACGCCAACACAGAGGCGACCGAGCGAGCAAGCTCGTTCCTCGCTTTAGTCGCTGCTTTCCCCTTCGTTCTGGGCAGACGGACTAACGGACCAGACCGACCAGTCGCGCGCGAGCGGTGGTAGATTACCTATCCGACGCCCTAGCGTGGCTTAAAAGCCAGTAAAAGCACAGCCGCGCGGCCGGCCCGGCGCTCGCTCTCTCCCCACTTTGCTCTGTGTCTTTCGCCACTATAATGCGCGGCCGCGCCAGCCGACCAAGAGCGTACGCAAGGCGGGCGCGCGCACGAGCCAGCTAACCAGCCAGCCGGAGCTACAAGATGCCTAGCGCTAGCGAGTTCGTCGACGGGCCCCCTACAACAGACAGAGCGTTCGGCGGTCGCGCGTTGCTCAGGTGAATAATGGAATATGCGGCGGCGCCGAACGAGCCGACGAAGCCTGGGGCGCCGAATCACGCACGCTCCCGGCCGCCTTTCAATTCCGACCTGCCGCGGCTAACGGAAGTAAGCTCCCTCCTCCTTTCGCTCTTCGCTACTCAGCCGAGCGTGTACGCCCACACGTTGCAGTGGAAAACAATGGATGGGGGCGACGAGACAGGTTTCTTCTTTCTGCTTCCGCGGCGCGTGGACGCGATTGGTGCTCACGTTAGCCAACGTCTGGCGATATCCTTGCACTGAGTCCAAGCGCGTCCGTTCGTTATCTACTGGTAGCCGGCAAAACATCAGCGCTGGCCATCCCAGCTACTACACAGGTACTACAGCTGCGCCACGCAAGAAGCACAGGAGACAGACGGCAATGGGCGGGGCGCGGTCGTAAGAAGGAAGAGGCGCGTAGAAAAACTAACTGGTCCAAAGGGGCTCTTCAGCCGCACATATTTATAGGGCCGCGTGCACAACGGCACGGCTGTCGGAAGCCCTCTCGCGTGCGCTTTTTCTCAGACGACGGCGGGAAATAGGGTCATTTCTCGGGAAAATGGAGCGATTTTTCAAAATTTGTCCAGCGGGCCCGGCAAACTTCTTTTGGATAAGAAAAACCGTGCTCTACGCGCAGTTACATTGTGGCTTAGCGCCAGCTTTGCCGCGCAATCGATAAGCTTAGCGGAGGAATGGACTCCTTTTGAGTATTGGGAGGGAGATAAGACGCGCTGTATACGAGCGTTTCTGACGCCCTCCACTGGTCTCATTGCACATGTATTGTTGCCATCATGTCTCAAAGACAATAGACAAAGCTAAACATCCCTATTTTATACCAGTTGCGGCGCGTTAAAAATACCCACAATCCGTCCGTCATAGCATGTACATAGCACGCGAACTGACGCCGCATGGCAACGGCTGCCTCGTGCCATGACGAAATCGCAAACTGACGTAGAGTCGTGTGACTCACCCCTCGTTGTGTTGTTGCCCGTAGGTCGTCTTGACCTCTGGCGTTGAGCAATGGTTCGGAAGGCGGCTGAAGTGCTCAGTTTGAATATTAGGTTTGCAATTACGTTTGCAATCCCGAAGCCAAACTACCAAGGGGTTTTAAAACACGCGAATTTGCATTTTGTGACGTTCAAATCAATATCAAACAGAGAAGGAAGGCAACACATCTATTTAGAGCGTAAGTTACTGGCCTAGATTTTGTTTCGCAAATCGACACTGCGATACTGGCGGATTGCAGTATTCGGATCGGATAGCCACTATCAGTTCTCAATTAAAATTTGCCATCATTGACACTCGGTAAAGCAGGCAACGGGCCTTTTCTGCGTATTATTACAGCTTTGCCAGTCGAACGCAACTAGGTTTATTTTTATTCTAAGACGGCAAAACGGGTGTCTGAAGAAATGGGTCTGCGAAACGTATGTGTGTGTGAGAGATAGAGAGAGCATAAACCGACTCTATAGAGAAGCCTGTATAGAACGGCCGAGAGCGCGCGAATAATGAGAGAACGGGAGTGTGCGTATCAACGCGCACGGAAACACGCAACACGCAAACACGCACGGACCAACAGAACCGACAAGATTTAGTATAGCGGTGACAAGACGGCGACGACGACAGACGACAAAAGAACTCGATCACACACCAACGAACCAACGCTTGCATGCCGCTTTTCCGAAATAGATATAGTCTAGGCGCGTCTGTGCCTTATGTGTGGTATTCTCTGTATGGGGCGCTTATTGTAGTACTTAACCATAGCCGAACGGAAAAGAAAGTGCTCTAAATTCGTGGCGAGACCAAGCGCGCGCGTCACTGGGAAAACCGCAAGCGGACAAGAAAGCGCAACTACAGGTAAGTCGGGTCTCAAGAAGACTGGCTGCTGACAGAGAGTGGTGTAACAAAGTGCTCAAAGTGGGGCTAAGGGTTTGTCAACTCAAACTATAAAAAATCACAATGGCCGCTGGAATGACGACAGGGGAAAGCGCACGTGGGCTCCCAGGGCTGACCGTGTGTTTGAAAGTTTGAATTTGGCGCCAAAATGCAAATTCGACGGCGCGTCCAGCCCTCGGCCGCGCGCGCGCGGGCGCACAGAAAGCGACGACAGAGCGAAACCGAAAAGTATAAATGAACTGACAGAACTTCCGTTCCAGACGACGGTACTAAACGGGAGCGAGGGTCGGGAATACACACTTCCCTTTTCAAATTCGCGCCACTTTCCGCGTCTCCCGACCAGAAGGCAACGGCGCGAGAACCACCACGCCTATCCCAAGCTACGTTGTATGTTGACAGCTGTAGCCTTTCTCGACTTAAGTACGGTGCACGCGCGAACTGAAAGAACAATTCGACAGCCTAAGCGCGCGCCTAAGTACAAGTTGCGACCAATTATGGCCGGGTGGTCTTCGGAGGCATCGAGCGCTTGCCCACACGGCAAAAATCCATTTGCCACATTGGACAGAATACAAAAAACAGACATTTCCAATTGGATAAAACACCGCTTTCCCCACCCTTTCCACCGAAGAGACACCGGCCTTCAGTTGTTGTTCAATCGCTAACTCTTGACAGCCTAACCAACGCAGTACGCAGTTTGGAAACTGTGACAACGCAGCTAATAAAAAGAACACTACCTTCTTTTAGCGGAAACGGCGTGCATAATCCGTGCACGTATAGTTAGGTGTACGTACAGTCGTCATAGTTCGAACGCAAAACGCGCGCGCGCCGCTAATTCTTGTCGAAACTGGGAGGGAACGGGCATTTCTGAGGGCGACATGACATGGCGTACCAAAATGACAACGCAACGCGAAACTCAGTGCGGCTCCCCATCCTCGAACACCACCAACAGCCGTGGTCAAATACCGGATCCGTCATGTTGGCTGGGGGGAGGTGGCGGGGGGGGGGGGGGTGGAGTGAGCTGCAGGTCTTCATTGATGACAAGTTGCGCAAAGCTTTGGGTGGGAGGGGTGGGGGGTGGGGGGGGGGGGGGGGGGTAGGATGGTGGCGGTGCGGGAGTTGGACCAACAGACGCAGAACCCCACAAGTTGGTGTGGGGGGGGGGGGGGAAGGGGGAGGGTGACGGGGGTGCTCGCTGTCTGGAGGCCGCACTTGCACGAGTCACACGGTCTTCTCAACCAACACACAAAAAACCGACGGGCTTCTTCTTCGCGAACCGGACCGAGCGCTCAACCTCCAACTACAAAACAGGACGGTCCCCAGTGAGTCCCTTCCACTGTCTACTTCTTGACCTCGTTGGTGAGTATCTGGAAGAGTTCCTTGTCGGCCAGGCAGCCGTCGACGAACTCCTTGAGCGTCAGCTCCTTGTCGTTGTTCGTGTCCATCTTCTCGAAGATCATCTTCGCCCTCTTCCGCGGGCTGTCCTCCGCCGACTTGGTGACCTCCGGGCCGAGCATCTCGTAGATCGCCTGAGTGGGAATAGGGGGATAGGGAGATAAATGAGGGGAGAGTGACAAGGAGATGGAGGGAAGAGTGTTCACTCCAAGGGGGGGGGGGGGGGAGGGGGCAGCCCAAAACAACTTGCCCCATCCCCCACTGTGCTCTGCACCAACCCTACTGTTGTCGATTCTACTGAACTCCACTCCACCCTGCTCCCCCAAGTTAATTACTCCACTCCCTCAATCAATTCCACCATGCTCGCCCACCACTCCACCCCTACTCGACATTCTCCACCCCCTACTCCCCACTCCACTCCCCGTTAACTTCACTCAACTCCAATGCTCCTCCCACACCACTCCACTTCACACTCATACGTGTAACCGGGGGGGGGAAGGGTGTGGGGGGTATGGGGGGGGGGGTATGGGGGGCTCTGGGGGGGGGGGGGGTAAGCCCCCCCCCCTAGCCGGAAGTGCTCTCCCCATACCCCCCCCCCGGTCCCCCCCTCCCGCCCCTCATCTCGTACTCAACAGACTTTAGACGCGGAACACGATGCAACGGTCAATTTGCCGCTAAAGGTACGCTTTCCAGCCCGAAAATCCGTACGAAGTCGAAAATTCCGATTCCGCTCGGGAACCCGGACTTTTGCCACCACAGATACCCAACGGCGAGACCGATCTCGGCGGTTTTGGTCTCGAATGAAAGGTAATATAAGTGTTCAGGTCAGAAATTAAATTGGCGAGGATCCACCGTTGCAAACTCGAGTTACGATTTTTTAAATGTCGGAAAAAAATTTTTAAATTTGAATTTTCTACCGTCTCCCGCGTCGGACCACCTAGGGAGCCCGTTCCAGTCCCGCTTCACACAGGACCCAAAGGCCTACAGCATATCCAAAAATCACCAAACTCGATCCACTTTTGCGAAACTTATGGCGTCCTGTTTTTTTTTACTTCGCCGGAAATTTTTGAATTTTTGAAATTTGGCAAAATTTTTTCACCGCCGAAATTTTTTCATCCCCCGACACACTGCTGCGCGTCGTTCATGAGCTATCTTTTAAAAAAAAATTTGGCTCCCTAAGTGCTTCGCATCGAGCGCCAGGCCTGTTGGTCTTAACTGTGGGCTTTACCGCTCCTATAGCACTCCTTCGCTTTTCAAGCGGCGGAGTGCCAAAAAGCGGCTGCTTGCACATAGGTAGAATCAAGACGAGACGGGAGACTGCATTTCCTTCAATTCAGAAGTTTGAATGCGCGCGCAAAT
>JASAMZ010012194.1:0-17065 GCA_030248115.1 Linhomoeus sp. GSCO2_2
CCCCCTGGTGCCAACCAAGGTCAGACGCTTCACATGACTGTTTCCATCAGGGACGCTTCCCAACTGAGCCACCACCAACACAGCGGCCAATTCCATCCAGCCTGACAAGAACATGGCGAAAACGTGAACTGTAAAGGCCGCATGTTCTAGGAATTGTTCTCTGCTTGCTGTATTAGTTTCGGTTTGGTAGCTTAGCTTTTTCCAAAGGAAGGGGAGATGTGACGGGCGCTCTCAGCGCTCTCACATTCTCATGGTGAATCTCATTGCGCGCTTATGTTTGTTTTGGTTTCCCAGTGATCTCTATTGTGTTTTGGTCTGTTCCGCAGTGTTTCACGCAGTTTCCCTTTCGCACGCTCGCCAGTATTGTTTGGGTTAGCGCGATGCTACTTAAGCTTGCTCATTGTCTGCTTGCTTTAGTCTTGGAGTTGGGACTATGAGTTGAAGAACTGAAAGAACCTGCTGACACGCCCAGAAAATCGGCGTGTCACAATTGCTCAAAAGAGGGATTTTCTTGCTCTAAAAACCAAATCCCGGGCGATATCAATATTGCTAAGCAATACCCTCTTGCGAAGGGGGAGCTCGTGAAGCGGAGCAATACGGGCGATGAGCTCTCGCACTCTCTGCAGAAAGGACGCATCTACGCAATGTCAGTCAGAATACAAACTCAACTTTTTAATACCGGAGCTTGTTTGTTCGATGTGACGTTTTCACACAGGAAGGAAACATCAGATAAACGGCGTCGTACCATGCCGATGACATATAGCGAACGCGGCGATATCACTGAGCTTCAGATCAGCTGTACAGACAACCGTATCGTTGGGACAGCTGCATTTGGTATTAGGTACACCGTACACGCTCTCAAGACACTTTCTCCAGATGCGGCCAACGATGTGAACAACTTCACTATACTGTTCACAAAACTTTGACAGACACAAAGGTTTCGAACCCTATCAAGAGCTCGGTGTGCGTCCGTGCGTGCGTGCGTACGTACGTACGTGCGTCACGCTCGCTTCGGGCTTAATAACTCGGTCGTCTGACGTCTTAGGAAGCTGTCTAGGTGGCATTATTCAGCCAAAGAAGCTGTATCTTCAGCTCTAAGCGCTTGTTTCTGCCAGGCATGGCAGACGGGGAGAGCTCAACATCTGAGGTGACCACAATGACGACAACGCCTGCTGACGAGCAGATCCTAACCAGGCCCTCATCTGCTTTCGATATGCAACGAGCAGAGGGTAGGCAAGGATCTGCACGCATGGAGCTTCTGCAGTGTCGCTGTTTGACGTTCAACCGAGATTTTATTTTGAAGAATTCTACGGGCTGTCCAGCGGCCAGCAGGAAGATGCCGACCGGTCCCAAGCATTGCACCACTTGGTCACAATCCTGAAACCATGCGTTTTCATCGGAAAGACCGTTAGTCCATCCTTACTGGTTGACCGTTGTCCTCTGTTCACGGAAGGGGGGGGGGGGGGGGGGGGTGTGGAGCGTCATAGGGAACAACTCTGCTAGCCAACGGGTGGTCTGGGCTGGACTGCTGGCTTGCTTCCCACCCACGTTGGAGTCGCTCTTCAAGTTTCGGTATGTCGTCATTCGTAAGCAAGTAGGTATAGTACCTAATCGTCTGTCTGTCTTAGTTTTTGTAGCCGAACCGATCCAACATAGCCCGCAGGCCGTATTCCACCCCAGTGGGGCGGATCATCAAAGAACTCGAACAAGCCAGGCGCGTCGCGGTCAGAGATCTTATCAGCGTTATCGGTCAGTATGCAGGCAGCAGATCGTGCACCCAAAGTAACACAACATTTCAGCATTTCAACTGCCGCTTGGTTCGCACCAGACGTTAGCTGGCCCCGTTCATTCCGTGCCCTCTGGCCAAGTGTGGTCCTCTGAAGACGCTTGTCGACAGAAACAACCCGGACGCGCAGCGCCGGGCGTCGTTCTTCTCTACCAGCCTCTAGTAGGCGGTGGCGTATAGTCTGCCATAATCGACGCGGTCAATCGAAAGCGCCAAGTCCTCAACGTCATCAGATCACCACGAAGGACCTCAAGATGGACGAAGTGCCGTTCCACGCGGCCATCGAACTCTGCTCTAAGCGCATCTGGTATACATTACTTCCTTCGCCACAGCCACCACACCTTCAACAATCGTATGGCGTAGTCCATCGGACTTTCTACCTTACAGTCCGAGGGGTCTCAAGCTGGACAAGTACTCGACCTTCCGCTACTCCACCAACAGCTACTGTACGTGGAGCCCATCAGAAGCGACTACAACGTCGCGCCCAAGTCAGACATGATCTACACTGAGCACAAACGGATACAGAGAAGGCAATTTTGGTCGTTGCCTGCTCAGCCTGATAAGTGATGAATCGCGATCACAAAGCGTTTGTTCTGTGTGGAAGAGGCGTCCGAGGCGCCTGACTGAGCGAAGGAAAAGGCCAATGAAGAAGCGAAGTCGGCCAAATTGGACTCCAATGACAGGTTAGGATCATTAAGTAGATTGCATTGTCTTTAGAGCATTTCACCTTCTACGCATTTCAGTGTCATGACTAGAGTCTTTAGCCCGTAGGTGATACTCTATGGTCCAAAGGAGAATGATGTAGCTTATATTTCAACACGCGGCGGCGCGTGGCCCACAGTCACATGCCTATAGCCACTTATTATTGATATTTGCCTATAGCCACTGCTCACAATATGCAGTGATCCGTGGCCCACAACCACTGGTCAGAGCATGCAGTGATCCATGGCCTGCAGCCACTGACCAGAACACACAGTGACCTTTGGCCCACAGCCACTGTTCAGAACATGCAGTGACCTTCAACCAACAGATATTTGCGCTTAGCCCATAGGCGTTTTCAGATCTAAACTCGTTCGACACTGCCCCTGCCAGTGCCCGCATTTACTCTCGCACCTGCTCCTGTGCCTCTGAAAACACTGGATTCAATCCACGGATGTTTGTGCTTAGCCCATAGGTGTTTGTAGATAGAGCTAAAGTCGTTTGACACTGTACCCCTGCCACTGCCCGCATTTACCATCGCACCTGCTCCCGTGCCTCTGAATACACCTTGGAGTCTCACAACGCCAACTCTATAGCGAATTGTGACACAATAGCGCAACAAGTCTCTTTTAAAAAGCAGAGTGGTTTTGAGCTTTGAATTTTTACTGAGATTGTAGCAAGGCCCTTTCCGGTTTCGTGCAGCGTCTTTGACTCTCCTCGCGACTACACTTTTTGGAGTGATCTTGCTACGCAACATTGGTATCGCTCGGGTTTAATTCTTTACACCAAGAAAATCATCTTTTAAGACTAAATTTAAAAAAAGACACTGGAATCTAACGCAAAACTACACGTTAATTGTGAGCATGATTTGATGTTGGCTTGCAGTGAGCTCTTCAGCGATGTCAAGACCGCCGCTCTGCAACGCACGAGTGCCAAGATATAACAAACCAAAATCTGCAATTTTCATCGCATTTTGGTTACTGTTGCCCTCTCATTGACCTTTTGAAACTTTTTGTTGTCGAATTCTTGCTCAGGAGGTCGAGCGCTTCTTTTTGATATGCGATTCGACTAGGTTCGATGAAGTTTTGACTTTTCGCGGACATTACTTCGGGATACTGTAGCGCGCAATTTTTAAAACTTGTTATTATTTCGACGTCACAGTTCGCGAGAGTAGT
This sequence comes from Linhomoeus sp. GSCO2_2, assembly GCA_030248115.1. Taxonomy (NCBI): domain Eukaryota; kingdom Metazoa; phylum Nematoda; class Chromadorea; order Monhysterida; family Linhomoeidae; genus Linhomoeus; species Linhomoeus sp. GSCO2_2. Next base: position 3,661 of record JASAMZ010012194.1, read on the forward strand.
CCGAGGGCTACCCGTCGATGTGTCAAACTCAACCCAGGGACGTCAGACAAGCGAGTTATTAAACCCGAAGCAAGCGTGTCGTTTCCAGTTTTCGACGCGTTTTAGTTACTGTGGCTCTCTGTTTAAACTTTTGAAACTTTTTGTTGTCGGATTCGTGCTCAGGAGCTCGAGCGCTTCACTTTGATAGGCGATTTGACTAGCTTCGGTCAACTTTTGTCTTAAAATGGACCCCACTTTGGGATACTGTAGCGCGCGAGTTTGAAAACTTATTTCAGTTTTGAACACTCAGATGGCGAGAGTAGTCCGAGGGCTACCCGTCGATGTGTCGAACTCAACCCAGCGACGTCAGACAAGCGAGTTATTAAGCCTGAAGCAGGCGTGTCGTTTCCAGTTTTCGACGCGTTTTGGTTACTGTAGCTCTCTGTTTAAACTTTTGAAACTTTTTGTTGTCGGATTCGTGCTCAGGAGCTCGAGCGCTTCACTTTGATATGCGATTTGACTACAGTCCCGGTCAGAAGTAGGGCCTCATTCGACATACGTACCGCATGTCTGCATGTCGACGTGCTAAAGCATAGGCGGCCGAGATAAGATCTCATTTTCATCCCTCCCTCCCTCCCGCTTCAGCGTGCAGCAGGCAGACATGCGCCGACATGCGTACCGCGGTATATGAGGCCTGACTTCTGACCGGGACTGTAGCTTCGGTCAACTTTTGTCTTAAAATGGACCCCACTTTGGGATACTGTAGCGCGCGAGTTTGAAAACTTATTTTTGATTTGTCTACTCAGGTGGCTAGAGGAGTCCGCGGGCTACTCGCCGATGTGTCGAACTCAACCCAGCGACGTCAGACAAGCGAGTTATTAAGCCTGAAGCAGGCGTGTCGTTTCCAGTTTTCGACGCGTTTTGGTTACTGTAGCTCTCTGTTTAAACTTTTGAAACTTTTTGTTGTCGGATTCGTGCTCAGGAGCTCGAGCGCTTCACTTTGATATGCGATTTGACTAGCTTCGGTCAACTTTTGTCTTAAAATGGACCCCACTTTGGGATACTGTAGCGCGCGAGTTTGAAAACTTATTTTTGATTTGTCTACTCAGGTGGCTAGAGGAGTCCGCGGGCTACTCGCCGATGTCTCAAACTCCATCCCACGCGTGACGCACGCACGCACGTACGCACGCACGCACACACGTACGCACGCCGAGCTCTTGATATGGTTCGCTCGGCTGAGGCCGAGCGAAACAAGCTGTGTGTGTAAAAAGTTCAACCTACACTTTGTGTCAGTCAAATCTTGGTGAACAGTATAGTGAATTTCATTCGCATAATTAGCCGTATCTAGAGAAGGTATCTTGAAAACGCGTACCACAATTCAAGTGCAGCCATTACCACGATACGGTTGTCTGTACAACTGATCTAAAGCTCAGTGATATCGCCGCGTTCGCTATATGGTATCGGCATGATACGACGCCGTTCATCTGAAGTTTTATACCCGTGGGAATACACCATATCGAACAAAAAAACTTGCCAACTGTTTGTAGAATTTTGCCAAATTGTGCCGCATTTCTATAAAATTCCACAATTGCAAACAATTTTGTTTGTGTTACAAATTATCCGCGGTCTATGCTCTTTCCATTTCTGAAGAAATTTCGCTGCTAGTCCATCAGGCGATAAAGTCGATTTTCGACATTTCCATATTTTGATTAAAAATATCTCGAAATTGCAACTTTTAAAAACTGCAAAAATATGTCACAAATCCTTATTGGCATACGACCTTTCAATTTCTGCATTCACATTCGTCAATAAATGACGTTGTATTTTAGTCAATTTTTGACAAATAATCGCGTATTTCTATGGAATTCCATATTAGAATAAAATTTCTTTTGTGTTACAAATTACCCGCGGCCTATGCCCTTCCCATTTCTGAAGAAATTTCGCCGCTATATCATCAGGTGAAAAAGTCGATTTTCGACAATTCCGTTTTTTGATTGAAAATATCTCGAAATTTCAATTTTTAAAAACTGCAAAACTATATCACAAATCCTTATTGGCATACGACCTTTCCAGTTCTGCATTCACATTCGTCAATAAATGACGTTGTATTTTAGTCAATTTATGCAATTTTGACAAATAATCGCGTATTTCTATTAAATTCCACATTTGCAAAAAATTTTTTTGTGTTACAAATTATCCGCGGTCCATGCTCCTTCCATTTCTGAAGAAATTTCGCGGTTAGCGCATCAGACGAAGAAGTCGATTTTCGACATTTTTGAATTTCAATTGCGAATATATCGAAAATACGAAATTAGCAACAGAAACGGACATCGGATCCGTACTCAGCGACATCGACTCTACTTAACCACATATGTCACTTATCTTACTTCGGTGGGACGGACAGACACACACACACACAGACACACAGACACACATTGTCAACCGTATATATACACCTCGCCGCGCTGAGGCGCGGCGAAAAAACGTGCGTAAAAGTGGCCTGCAGTTACTCCTTAGTGCTCAGAATGCACTGTGCAGGCAATACTTTTGGTGATTTTTTGGAATTTAGTAATTTGCGAAAGTTTTAAAATAGGAGGGGACAAATCGCAGTCAACGACGGTTCTTTTGATCCATAGATCTCCAGGATCCGTCGCGTGTGTCGCGAGAAAATGGCCGGACAGACAAACAAACAGACTCTATGCCGCTTAGTATATAGGAGCCGCTTAGTTTTTGGACGCCGCGGCAAACGTGCGTTGGAAATGATCGAGCGATCGGAGTGGAGAGATCTCCCTCCGTTGATGTACACTGAATAGCGCAGCGTCTGCTCGAAGACGTCGGTTTGTCCAGCGGTGTTGGTGTGGTCGCGAGTGCGTTATAAGATTTCAGCTGCCATTTCAGCTGCCGACTGGCTGGCATCACATTCCACAGTCAGCAGAAGAGCCACTCCGGTGGATTGATCTGGTGGAACGGCCAGTTTGGGGGTGCGACGGCAAGAAGAGTGCACACTTGTATCCGGCAAGAGCCGAGCTCTCACCAACGACTGGGCGACCAACTACAGCGATTTACATGGTGATCGATCAGAACCCAACGGCATATAAAGCAGCAGCGCGTAGCGTCACACAAAAGAACTGTCTAGCGCCAACAAACGCTGACAATGAACGCATAAAATTAGGCTGTGTCATGTAGGATAGTGAGGGTTTCAGTTTGACAAGGAGCGCGTTCAGTTGCTAACAAGCTTGTGAGTTGGTTGTGGCAATAGTTTTGTCGTTGGAATATCGATCCATGGAACAGTGCAAAGAGCACGCGGAGTGTGACAAGAAGTGGAACCTGAAATGACCTGAACCAAAAATCTTGCTCGTTTTACAATTCGTGCGATGAGCCCGAGTCTGAGTGGGAAGGCACTGCGATGCAGTGCTTCCAGTTGTGAGGAGATTTGCGCGCGGTTGTCCCCAGCGCCGCTTGTCAAATGTACCTATCTGTACGTGAAGGCCGTCTTGCATCCGATTTCAGTGTTGAGTTGGCGCGCCATTGCCGCTGAAATATGCAGATGATTCTTTGCCCTCCAAATTTCAGTCAGATAATTCTCGCATGTGGGCATCTTCACTCGCTAGCTAGTAGATGACACCGCCGTGTGGATTGGCAAGGCAACCAGGATGCTGAACGGTTGGTTGCTGTCAAAACTCATCGGTGTCACAGTGTAGTAGAACAGCAGAAACAGTGCATGACATGGTGGTCAGTGGGTTGTGAATCGTCCAGTAGTGACGCCGTGATCTTGAAGCTCCCATCGCTTTGAGTGCGGGCGACAATGGCGCCTCTCCTCTATGCGTACCTGGCTTTGTCTGCCCAGTTGTTGCTCTTGGTCTTGACTTGGATTCCGGACAGGCAAGTATCATGTCATTCACCCATTGTGGATCGAAGAGTTGTGAATGCATCATACATAGAACAGATTCATTATCAACAAGTTCCGGTATTCAAAAGTTGAGTTTGTGTTCTGACTGACATTGTAAAGAGTTGCGTTCTTTCTGCAGAGAGTGCGCGAGCTCATCTCCCGTATTGCTCCGCTTCATTCACCCTACGTGATGATGCTGAAGCGCCTGCAACACGGCTGAAATTTGCCCTCTGATGGTTGAATGGGTTGGATACGAGTCTGGCGCCCTACGTGAATCGCTGAGGACAAATGTCAGCTTGGAGGAACAGGACGGTGTGAACTATAGAATTCTTCAAATCATCCTGGCGAAGTGGCGAACCCGGTTAGTGGTGTTAATGGACGACCATGCTCTGGAACCTAGTGGCTGAATACAGTGGACTTCACCACCTGTGACTCTGTCTTTTCCTATACACTAAGCGCCAAATAGTCTGTATGTTTGCTTGTTTGGCCAATTTCTCTTGCTAGGACGCGTGTGCTACCTTGCCCTTCAATAGATCTGTGTCATCAACTTTTGATAAATGAATGTCTTGGAGCTGCGCAAGAGGGGTGGAGTCACTCATCACAGATAAACGGGTGTTTGCCACAGAAGAAAGGACACTCGCACAGAAGATTGATCACTCTCACAGAAAGATGGTCACTTCCGCAGAGAAATGGTCACTTTCACAGAAAATCGGTCACTTTCGCAGAAAATTGGTCACTTTCACAGAAAAAGGGTCAGTTTCACAGAAAACCAAGAATATCTGGGGGGGGGGCATTGTGCGTGCGTGCCTTCGCCCGTGCGTCCGTCAGTGTGTGCGTGCGTGCGTGCGTGCGTGCGTGCGTGGGTGCGCGCGTGCGTGCATATGTAGGTGCATACGTGCATGTGTGCGTCGTACGCCCATAATGTATGTAAGGTAATGTTCTCAGATACCTATCTTGGTTAGCAAGCGTGAAAAGACGACCTAAGGATCTCGCTCGGCCTACTGATAGTCTACCATAACGGCAGCCCCTCCACAGGGTGACTCCTCCAAGCCGCGCAATCTCTGGTCGGCGGGGCACAGCCGGCCTGAGCAGGAGGTGAATTCGATGGAGGAGTGTTCATTCCACTAACAGTTTGCACTAAAACTCGATCGGCGTCGCGCCTGGCGGGTCTCAGCTGAGGCTTAGCGCGACCACCAACTTCAGGGCGCGCTCCGCGCGCCCTGAAGTCGGTCACCGGTCGCGTTAAGCCTAAGCTTCGACCCGCCAGACTGCGACGCCGACTGACTCTTGTGCACTGTGGGCGCAGGGCGAGCCTAAGCATAGCCTGAACTGGAAGGAATATACACTGTGTCAAGCAATATCATGGAGAATATACGGACGGCCTTCGCCTTAGGCATTAGGCGATTGCCGTCTAGATGGCAATCGCCTGTGACTGACAGATACACTGGATATAGTTTAAGCTGAAGTTGACACTTTCTGTTTAGTGCCAAACCGACACATTATTCTGAGTGAATGGGACAATCGTTATCCAACCCTGTTACTCTTCCATCGTACAGTCTCCCCCTCGCAGTTATGTATCCTTCTACGCCAGTAACCGATTATCTGTGAAAATGCCCATTCTTCTGTGAATGTGACCAATTTTCTGTGATAGTGCCCATTCTTCTGTGAATGTGACCAATTTTCTGTGATAGTGCCCATTCTTCTGTGAATGTGACCAATTTTCTGTGATAGTACCCATTCTTCTGTGGAAGTGACCAATTTTCTGTGAAAGTGCCCATTCTTCTGTGAATGTGACCATTTCTCTGTGATAGTATCCATTCTTCTGTGAGGAGTGCCCGTTTATCTGTGCCCAATCATTTTCCCCCGCAAGAGGGGCGTGGGCATAACGCGATTCATCGAGAGGGCCAGCAGCTACTATGTGCTGCAGCAGACGAAGCCCCAAAGAGGCACCAGCTTTGCGCTGCGCGACGTCTGCAGTCTTCTGTCGCCCAGAGTCAGCCTCGACTCTTTCCTTTCGTCCAAGGGATTCAGCGCTTCCAAAGCGGTGTCGTTGCCACCTGTTGTTACGCGAGACTGCCGCCGAATGCTTACTGCAATACTTGTCTTCTGCCAGGCCTTCCCGTTCTCTATTCTACGGCCGGGCGTGGCGCTCAGGAAGATGACGACCCTATTGGAACGCAGCGTCTTCTACAACGCCCTTACGCAGAAGGAGTTGTCGCCGGATGTCTACGAGAGATGTCTGCAACTGTTTCGCGAGCACTGCTACGACATGGACGACTACTTGGAGGTTCGAAATTGTGGTTTGTTCGTTCGAGTGTACGCTTCCCATCTCTTCCATCCTCACCCTCCCCTTCTCGTCTAGCTCTATGGATCCTTGGAAGTTCTACACCTCGTCAAGGCTGTGGAGAAGCTTCTGGACTTCTGGGCCGACAAGGGTGAGCTCGAGCGGCTCGCATCTCCCTTCCTTCTCTGGCAGTGCGCATGTTCTGCTGGATGTTGGATCCCGACGTCGTCTACTTGCTTGGATCCAAGAGGTGTCCGGAGTTTACGCAGCAGCAGAGGAAAGGTGAATTGTTCGTCTTGTTTGCGTGTGACTATGCATGCGCGGTGTCTTCTACCGTCGTTGACTTCCCCATGTTCACAGGAGTCGTGGGCGGACTCAGCTGCGTCTACGCCCGCCTCGCCTGCCGCGACGTCACTCCTGTGAGGGAGGGCAGCTCAAAGCTGACGAAGAGAGTGCTGGGGGGTGAGACGTGTCTTCCTTCTTGTCTGCATCGATGCGGCGCTCGTATAACCCCAGCTGGATGCCAACCGTGTCGCGGAGTCGTGCATGATCATGTCCACCAGTTCATCCCCTCTAACGCCGCCGGCCACTTTATCCAGACCATAACGGGTCTTCAGCGACAAGCCGATCAAAATCCCAATCTGAAATCGGAGTCTGATGGCTACAAATTAGCAGGTAACGCTACGTTTGGGAAGCTGATCGAGCGCCTCCATCAGCGTCTCTACCACTTCTTCGTCGGCTACAAGATGGCCATGCAGCTGCTGAGACGGAGGGCCTTCATGGACTTGGAGGAGCTGACGCTAGACTTCTTTTGCGTCACGCTCAAACCATCGTCCTACCTGCAGGGAACACCCATTCTGACACTCGCTCACTTCATACTTTCCTCTGTCACTTTGATTCCAACACTCGCTCACTTCATACTTTCCTCTGTCACTTTGATTCCGACTCTCGTTCACCTATGGCTGAAACCGAACCCACCATCTTTGAGAAGGCCCTGTGGCAGCTCATCGAGGAGGCGTTGGGTCGAATCTTGAACCTGCGAGAATGACCGCCGTCGCCCCTCCAGCGCTTTGATATTGAACGTGGGTGAATCGGTTGGTTTGGTTGCAACACTTCGTTTCGTGACTTGTTACAGAGTGTGACCGATTGTGACAGAGTGTGAGCGAGTGCCTAATCACATCTACTTCCAGGGGCGCTGATGACGCTGAAGAACGTCTGCGACTACCCCCGGGGGAGCATACGTGTAGCCGCCAACCGGGGAGGGGGGGGGGGTATAGGACCCCTCAGGGGGGGGGGGGGGGTCTGAGGCCCCTGGAGGGGGGGTCAAATGACCTAAAAATTTTGCCAAAAAAAGTACCAAAAAATAAGAAAATTTTGCAAAAATAGGCCAAAAAGTGCCAAAAATCGCTTAATTTTGGTTAAAAAACGTCCAAAATATAGCGCCGCAGGCAAAATTTTTGCTATTTTCAAGCGCCGCAGGCGAAAATTTTTAAAATTCTAGGGGGGGGGTCTTTTGGGGAAGGCGGGAGGGGGTACCGGGGGGGGTATGGGGGGGTACACCTCCGGTTAGGGGGGGGGGGGGGCTTCCCACCCCCCATGCCCCCCCATGCCCCACCCCCGGCTGCCTTGCTACAATCTCAGTAAAATTCAAAGCTCAAAACCACTCCGCTTTTTAAAAGAGCCTTGTTTCGCTCGGCCTCAGCCGAGCGAACCCTATCAAGAGCTCGGCGTGCGTACGTGCGTATGTACGTACGTGGGTCACGCTCGCTTCGGGCTTAATAACTCGCTCGCCCGACGTCGTAGGAAGGAGTTTGAGATATCGTCGAGTAGCCTGCGGACTCCTCTCGCCATCTGAGTGTTCAAAACTGAAATAAGTTTTTAAACTCGCGCGCTACAGTATCCCAAAGTGGGGTCCATTTTAAGACAAAAGTTGACCGAAGCTAGTCAAATCGCATATCAAAGTGAAGCGCTCGAGCTCCTGAGCACGAATCCGACAACAAGAAGTTTCAAAAGTTTAAACAGAGAGCTACAGTAACCAAAACGCGTCGAAAACTGGAAACGACACGCTTGCTTCGGGCTTAATAACTCGCTTGTCTGACGTCGCTGGGTTGAGTTCGACACATCGACGGGTAGCCCTCGGACTACTCTCGCGAACTGTGACGTCGAAATAATAACAAGTTTTAAAAATTGCGCGCTACAGTGTCTCGAAGTAATGTCCGCAAAAAGTCAAAACTTCATCGAACCTAGTCGAATCGCATATCAAAATGAAGCGCTCGACCTCCTGAGCAAGAATCCGACAACAAAAAGTTTCAAAAGGTCAATGAGAGGGCTACAGTAACCAAAACGCGATGAAAACTGCAGATTTTGGTTTGTTATATCTTGGCACTCGTGCGTTGGAGAGCGGCGGTCTTGACATCGCTGAAGAGCTCACTGCAAGCCAACATCAAATCGTGCTCACAATTAACCTGTAGTTTTGCGCTAGATTCCAGTGTCTTTTTTAAAATTTAGTTTGAAAAGATGATTTTCTTGGTGTAAAGAATTAAACCCGAGCGATACCAATGTTGCGTAGCAAGACCACTCCAAAAAGTGTAGTCGCGAGGAGAGTCCAAGACGCTGCACGAAACCGGAAAGGGCCTTGCTACAATCTCAGTAAAAATTCAAAGCTCAAAACCACTCCGCTTTTTAAAAGAGACTTGTTTCGCTCGGCCTCAGCCGAGCGAACCCTATCAAGAGCTCGGCGTGCGTACGTGCGTGCGTACGTACGTACGTACGTACGTACGTACCTACGTGGGTCACGCTCGCTTCGGGCTTAATAACTCGCTCGTGCGACGTCGTAGGAAGGAGTTTGAGATATCGTCGAGTAGCCTGCGGTCTCCTCTCGCCATCTGAGTGTTCAAAACTGAAATAAGTTTTTAAACTCACGCGCTACAGTATCCCAAAGTGGGGTCCATTTTAAGACAAAAGTTGACCGAAGCTAGTCAAATCGCATATCAAAGTGAAGCGATCGAGCTCCTGAGCACGAATCCGACAACAAAAAGTTTCAAAAGTTTAAACAGAGAGCTACAGTAGCCAAAACGCGTCGAAAACTGGAAACGACACGCTTGCTTCGGGCTTAATAACTCGCTTGTCTGACGTCGCTTGGTTGAATTCGACACATCGACGGGTAGCCCTCGGACTACTCTCGCGAACTGTGACGCCGAAATAATAACAAGTTTTGAAAATTGCGCGCTACAGTATTTGGAAGTAATGTCCGCGAAAAGTCAAAACCTCATCGAACCTAGTCAAATCGCATATCAAAATGAAGCGCTCGACCTCCTGAGCAAGAATCCGACAACAAAAAGTTTCAAAAGGTCAATGAGAGGGCTACAGTAACCAAAACGCGATGAAAACTGCAGATTTTGGTTTGTTATATCTTGGCACTCGTGCGTTGCAGAGCGGCGGTCTTGACAGCGCTGAATAGCTCACTGCAAGCCAACATCAAATCATGCTCACAATTAACCTGTAGTTTTGTGCTAGATTCCAGTGTCTTTTTTAAATTTAGTCTGAAAAGATGATTTTCTTGGTGTAAAGAATTAAACCCGAGCGATACCAATGTTGCGTAGCAAGACCACTCCAAAAAGTGTAGTCGCGAGGAGAGTCCAAGACGCTGCACGAAACCGGAAAGGGCCTTGCTACAATCTCAGTAAAAATTCAAAGCTCAAAACCACTCCGCTTTTTAAAAGAGACTTGTTTCGCCGCCCCCCAGGGCAGCGAGTATATATACTGTACGGACGCTATTGTTCATTTGTGTTTCCGTGTTTCTGTGTGTGTCACAAAACTAGACATGACGGTTAGTGCCATCCGATGGAGTCGAATGCGCTGAGTAACGCGCCGTTGTCCGTTTCTGTTGCTAATTTCGCTATTTCGACAGTCGTCAAACACACACTGCACATCTGGTGGATTTCTCCGGTCAACACCTTCATATTCCTCCCTCCCGGCCACGAAGCTCCACTCCAAAACGCCTCCCCTTGGTTCTCTATGGCCCATTCGCACCACTCCCTCTGGCGGTCCACTTCCTTCTTGCCGTAGACCCTCCAGTACCCGAGGGCTTCCCCCCACCCTTCCATCTTCCTGAAATGACACTTTTCCCCTTTATCCACCTATTCTCCCTCTTAAATATTGCCAACTTAACCTGAAGTGGAAGAACGCGTCTTTCGGCACACCCTCCCACTCGACCAGGCTCATCCACAGGGGGAGTCTGGGCCACCCCGCGTCCTCCCCTCCTCGCTCCTCTGCCAACCTGGCCAGCACGAGGCCCACCAGGTTCCATCCATCCGTTCCCACCCACACCCCATCCCTTGCAGCTTCCTCGCTCAACCCCCCTCCCAAAAACCCGTCGTCGCTCACATACACCGGGAACTGATCTTTCCAATTTATTCCCGTGATGGCTCTCTTCACTGGTCTCGAGTTGATCACTGCTCTCCTCCAATAGTCTGTCATAAAGGCCGCCGCAATGCTGGTCCCCTTCATTTGCTCCTCCTTCCCGTGCAATCCCCGTGGTACTACCAGTTTGCCCCAGACTCCATCCTCCATTTCATTGCGAAGGGGTGGCTGCGGGTCCAGTAGGACCCACACCACCCCCTCCACTCTGCCGCCCAGCAATGCCGCTCCTAGCTGCAGGCCTTCTCTGCAGTTGTTGATGACCACACCTCCAATGTCCACCCGCAACACCTTCGATGGATGCAGAATCTGGCTCTCCATCCTTGAGATCTTGTGCACCCTCACAGTTGTTCCTCCTTCCCCCCTTAGCTGGTCCAGTATCGGCCTGCCCCCTCTCGTCAGTATCAGGCCCTTTGTTTCCATTCTTCCCCAACTCTTCATCCACCTGAATGCAAGTCCACACCTTTTGTCTCATCCAGCAACCTACCCCCCCCCCCCACCCACCCAACTACAGTTGAATGGAATGCACCTCACAATGACTTGAATGGCACAAATGGCGCCACACGTCGTTCCACCCCAACCACCCTCCTGTACACCAATGGCATTATGTGTTGATCCAATGGCTTCAACAGCATCACCGGATCACGCCCACTCTCCTCCACCTGATTTCCCACACTCATCCCAATGTCACGCCTCAGTTTGTTGAACTGCTGATCTGTCAGTGTACCAACCTGCATCACCTTCACCATACAGCCCCCATCCTCGCCAACCCTTCCAGACACATCCCCCGCCCTCCTTACCCTCAACAACCTACTAGTCGTTCTCACTTCGTACACAGCCGCCCTCACTCCCAACCCCTCCAAGTACCCGTTACACTCACCCCAGTCCATAAACGTCACACTCTTCCCTCCCGGCATGGACACCAGAATTTTATTGTGACTCAAATATATGTACAACTCCCTATTAATCATATTACTTCTCACCTGTAATGATGACAACTCTCCAAGCTCTGCTTCTTGCTCTCTTCTCTGCTTCTTCTGCTTCCTCTGCTTCTGTCGTCAGAGCCGTCCTCTGCTTCTTTCCAATGGAGGTGGGTTAGACCTCTAAAACCAGAATTGCACCATTCTATGCATAGACCAAGGCGACACCTACCTAACGCTTCTCGCGCACTCTGGTAGCCACGCGCATCCCCTGACGACCACGCGAACGCTAACCGCGCCCCCCTCTCACTCGCATAGGCGCGCCATCTGCCGAAATCCTGCCAATTCATGGCCCCCAATCCACTTAGAGCCACCGCAATTGCGCCATTCTGTGCACAGACCAAGGCGACACCTACCTAACGCTTCTCGTACACTCTGGGAGCCACGCGCAGCCCCTGACGGCCACGCGAACGCTAACCGCAACCCGCTCTCGCTCACATAGGCGCGCCGTCTGCCGAAATCCTGCCAATTCATGGCCCCCAATCCACTAAGAGCCACCGGAATTGCGCCATTTCATCCACAGACCAAGGCGACACCTACCTAACGCTTCTCGCACACTCTGGGAGCCAAGCGAGGCCCCTGACGGCCACGCGGACGCATACCGCAGCCCTCTCTCACTCACATAGGCGAGCCATCTGCCGAAATCCTGCCAATTCATGGCCACCAATCCACTTAGAGCCATCGGAATTGCGCCATTTCATCCACAGACCAAGGCGACACCTACCTAACGCTTCTCGTACACTCTGGGTGCCACGCGAAGCCCCTGACGGCCACGCGGACGCATACCGCAACCCCCTGTCACTCTCACACGCGCGTAATCCACTGAAATCACGCCACATTAAAGCCAATCTCACAACTCACTAAGCGCTAATAAAGCGACCTCTCAGTGACTGAGAATCAACAAGCGATTGCTAGCACAAAGAAACCCTTTCCGGTCGCATTCCATTCACTCGCTGCGCTCTCCAGCTGCTATGGATAATCCCCAGACCCGATCGTCTTACTGGCGCCTTCTTTTTTCTCCCGTCTGTCTGTCTGTCTGTCCGCGCATCGAAATAAGGTATGTGGCACATGTGGCATATGTGGTGTCGCCCTTCTGTGCTTAGCGAAGTCAGCCTCCTTGCCTGTTTCAGAAGCGCCATCTATTAGCGCGCTTCTTTCCCGCTTGGTGCGCAGATGCGTCCTTGTACGCGCGGCTGACCATTTGCCAGTAGTACATGGCCGTCGTTGTCGCGATGAAATCGCCGTGCGTGTGTGCCTCAAGCTGATACGCCACGTAGCACCCAATGAGCGAGCCAAGGTCATGTACGAGTTATCGACTTGCCGTACGCGTTATCGATTTGGTTAGCGTTGCGACCGCTTCTCCTACGTTTTGCCACTAGTGCGAGATCGAGAGTCGGCATGCGCTCAAGGGAGAAGAAATCGCGCTGCACTGGAATAGAACCAGCAAGCGAAGTTTTCACACAGATCAGATGCTCCCCTTTGCTAAACGGATCAGGCGGAGTGCCACCTTGACACTCGTGGAGTGTCACGTTTAACTAGTCTGGTGCTGCCTGCTGACCGGACGGAGCTACATTGGGACCCCTGCCCCAGTGATACACCAGTGATGCGAGGGAGTGGAACCACGCCAGATTCACTGGTGGTAGGGGTGCAGTTGTTCTACATGTGAAATTGTTCTACTCGTTTTGTGCAGTTGTTCTACTCGGCTGTGCAGTTGCTCTACTCGCGCTTACAGTTGTTCTACTCATGCGGAAAGTTGTTCTACTTGCATCAGGAGTTTCTGTCAAACATTTCTACTCTCATCTCCTGAAACATGATTGTTTGAGATCTCGGCGCTCCGCATCACGTACGGTACAT
>JASAMZ010012195.1:0-15461 GCA_030248115.1 Linhomoeus sp. GSCO2_2
AATGGGAGACAACGCATTGGCAAACTACGCGTAGGTACGGTAGCGCTTGGCGCGACGCGCCCTCCTCCTTCGGCGACGGTCCGAGATCACTTTGCAGCGGCCCGATCGCTGCCGTTTGATGAACTTGCGCACCCTACGCGCGTACTCCCTTCTCCAGGGGAGAATGATGGACTTCCGGTTGAAGGTGATGCCCGGGTGGTTGGGGTCGCGGGTGTCGTCCCGGCCTGCAACCGATGCGGACTTAGTGATCTGGATGATTCGATAAATTGTTCCACACACTGATCAAGCACACCATATGGGTTCACCACTGAGCGAGTTGTTCGTTTCCATAAAATTTTGGCTCTGCATAGTGCATTTACGTAAGTTCTACTATCTACAGCCTCTGGCTTAGGGTTAGGTTTAGGCTCACGCTTCGGCTTTTGCTTAGGCTAGCCACACATTTTATTGATTGACCAGCAGAAATTCAGCCCGTGGCCATTCCACATCATCTATAGCTATCTCAAGAGCGAACATCCAGCCCTACAAATCCACACACTCCACCCACCCAGCATCAAGTAGTTGGCCCGGAGTCTCAGTTTGGGGCACTTGCAGCGGTAGTTATTCTTCCTGACCCAAAGGGAGGTCTCGCCCACCCTGACCCTGGCCCCGGCCACCCTCTTGAACACCTTGTGCACCTGGATACGGTACTTGACGAAGCCGTCCACCAAGTCCTGGCCCACCACCCCCGCCACGATGGCTGCAAGACGGCTGTTCGTGTTTTACATATTGGGGGTACTGTAGGTGTCGGGTGGGTAGGCGGTTTTGTATTATATGCAACATCGACGGAGCAGTGTAGTGTACCACGCCTAGACTTGACTGAACTGGGCAGCAGTGAAGCTGAGGTTGTTTGGTAGACCTGCTGCAATAGCTTTGTCTCAGGCCGTCGTACTACGCACTGGCGGGTGAACCAGTGGGAGGGAGTCATTTGTGTCTCAGGTTGTGCTTTGGCAGTTATTTTGCACATCTACCTATTGATTAGTGGACCCTCTCCAGGAAGATTTCGAACTCAAACGAGCGCCTTACCATAGTCCCGATTGCAGAAGCGCCACTGGTTCATCTTGCGCGGGTGGGCGCGGCACTTGATCTTCGAGCAGGCCGCTGAAATTGAAAAAAAATTAATTTTTTTCACACAAAAACGTCCCCTCGTTCAACAAAACACTTCGTGTGTCGCCTCGGTGTGGCGAAAGAGCGGTCGTTGCAACAATAAAGGCATTGGCGGGCGCCGGCCGCCTGTTGATTGTTCAATTTTATGCGCCTTGGAACGTGTCGGGGAATTTTTATACGGCTCAGCCCAGCCTTTGAGACAAACGGCCCTCGGAAACGGGTCTAACCCGAAATTGTTGGAAAATTTGCGGGAAACACGTTTGTTGTCTTGCGTTTCTTAGTTTCATGAATGCAATACCGCTAGCCCTGTTTCGTCATTTCGAATGGGAATGGTTTGCATTTGAAATTCGGCGTTGTTGCGCCGATTTCGAAAGAGTTAAGCGGCGAGCGTTCATTCAAGCATTTTGGACAGATGTCCGATCGCGCGTGCGCGCGTGTTCGCTTGGCGCTTTGTGCTATGTGCTGTGGAG
Source organism: Linhomoeus sp. GSCO2_2 (assembly GCA_030248115.1). NCBI lineage: Eukaryota > Metazoa > Nematoda > Chromadorea > Monhysterida > Linhomoeidae > Linhomoeus > Linhomoeus sp. GSCO2_2. Next base: position 1,614 of record JASAMZ010012195.1, read on the forward strand.
AACGCGACGACGACTAATTCAAACGCGCGAGGGAGAGAGGCGACACTGCGGCAGGTATAGGATTTGACCAAAAGTGGTAGTATGTGCGTGTGTGTGTGTGCGGAGCACTTCTTTCTATGGCCTGTCCTGTTCAATTCGCCAGTGTTTACCCTCCACTCGAAAATTTACGCGCCGAGAAAACGAAATCGGACGTTTTTTCTCACGCGCAAAAAAAGGAGTAGAGCGAGGTTGCTTCCGTGCGCGCAGCGAGGGGAGATTCATTGCGCCCTCCGGGTGGAAAACCACAAAATCGGCTTCAGGAGTACAACTTTCTCCAAGAGGCTTCTATGGAAAGAAGTATTCCTTCTCCTGCCACCCCTCAGGCAAACGATATTGGCCAAACTTGCCCAATTTCCGACCGGAATTCCCAAAAGAACGCCCTGTCCTAATTCGGTCGCCCACTTAGCAGGCGCGATGGGTTTTCTTGCCAAGAGGAACCCTATGGGCTCAGAGGAGTGAAGGCTCTACAGCTCTGTAGAGGACTCATTTTCGTCTCAGCTAGCTCGTAATTGAGGTGCCAGTTGCTAGCTGGCGCGCTGATTAGTGGGTCTGGAGGAATGCTGCGTTGCGTACATACTTTCGCCCGGGTCTGCTGGGTCCGTAGACGGAATTACCCTTGGGAGGCGGCGAAAAAACATCCCAGAGTGCACAGACATGAAGACATAATGAAAAGTGGTGCAACTTGTCGGGAATGTGGGTGATAAAGGTGTTGGCAGGGTATTGACGCAACATATATGCAAGCGAATTTGCATACCACTGTGGAAGCCTTGATGAATTCAAAACGGCGCACAGGCCAGCGAATTTCCATATTGTGCGTGTGTGGAACTGAACGAAAGGTTCGAAACTCACTTGGACCCTGCGGCCTCTGTTGTGGAACTTTGGCGTCATAGTAGGCGGGGATCTTGACGCAGGGGGCGATGGGGTTCTGGCTCTGCTGGAAGCCGGGGGCGCAGCGGTTGCAGGTGGCTCCGATGACTCCGGGCTTGCAGGGGCACTGGCCGGTGGTCTGGTTGCAGACCTGACCCAGGGAGCCTATTGGGTGGCAGGTGCAGGCTGAAGTATTAGGGAGTCTGCAGTAGAGGGTCTTCGTGAGAAGTTGTGTTACTGTTGATGCTTTGCTTCAGAATTTGTTGAGGATTCCATGTGAGACCCAGTTTCACATCCCTCATTTGACCTCCAAAGTCGTTCCCAGGCCAGGGAAGAAGGAAGGTTCAATCTCCGCCCGTCGCGCAAACAAAACGCAGAGGCGCCGAGAGATTCAATTCAAGTTGGAAGGAAACCAAACGGACGGCGCGGCCATCCGTCATCTCATAAGCGGGCGCATGGAAAAATTCATTACGTTTGGAGGGTGAGGGGCCAGAGGGGGATCCATTGCGCACTACGGGGGGTAGGAGGGGGGGGGGGGGTCAGACACCCCCATCGATCATGGAAGACAAAAAAGTCCCGTCGCCGCCGGCGCCTCTCTCACGGCGCGTTGACTTCGCAAGGGCGCCCCAAGGAAAGAGAACGCCGTAGAAGGACAAATAGGCGGATTAGGCGCCGACGCGCGCATTATGCAGGAACGCTGGGACACGATGAGGCATGGTACAGAAATCTTTGCGGCAGCGCGTTATCAGAAACGTTTGCGAGTGTTGGGCGATTGTTCTCCCTAGAAATAGGCAATTCAAGTTTGTCCAACACCTACAATGCAACCCCACCCACACCTCCTCTTTCCCCCCTTTGAGATGGTCACTTTCAGCGCCAGAAGTTGACACGTGTAGTAGTGAAGACGCGGCCAATTTTAGTCACAGAAATCTATTCCAGTAGCAAACCTCAGTCCCCCCCCCCCCCCCCCCCACTTCTCACATTCGTATGTATGTGCCAACGCTCTGGCGCAAGTTCATCCGGACAATTTCCCCTCGGCGCAAAAATGTACACATAGGGGGAGACAGCGAACAAAGCGACCTCCCCCCCCCCCCCCCCCCCCCCCCCCCCCACCTCTTCCGATGGTGCGGGCGGACGCGTTGTTTACTGAATTTTCGCACCCCCACGCCGCCTCAAATGAAGGTGGTAGCCACTCTGCCTACATATCTTGCGCGCAAAAGACCCCCCCCCCCCCCCCCCTCCACAAAGATCGCCGCTCTTTGTGGGGTGTGCTGCGCCGTGATACCCCCTCCCCCGCATTCATATGCGAAGTGCCCAGTAGGGCTTTAGGGGGGGGGGGGGGGTTGTCTCTGCCATTTCACACCTCCCCCCCCCCCCTGACGAGACGTCAGCAGTCAGGCAGAGTGACACTTGGGGAGCAGGGGAACAGGGGAGGGGAAATTGATTCTGCAGGGGGGCATCCCCCCCCCCCCAAATCCGCACAAATCGATCCAACGGGGAAGAAGGGGGCGCGTCTCGTCTCTGTTTGCAAGTCGTCGTCGGCGGTCGCTTGCCATTGGAAAAAGTCAAGCGGCCGAGACGAGTGAGGGGAGGAGATGAGATTCTCAAGGAGGCAGCAGGAGAGAGTTGTCGAGTATGGCGATTTTTGGCGCCATAGTCAAAATGGAAAGTTTGAAGGGACTATCGGCGCGCTGTTAGCAAACTGGAAAGCTAGAAAGCAAAACAACAAGTACAAAACGCCCACGTTTGCACGCCTTGATGTGACTGATGTCCTTGGCGTAATCCCGATAGAATCCCTCCTTGCAGTAGTGGCAGTTCTTTCCAGCCGTGTTGTGTCGACAGTTGATGCAGATGCCGCCGCTGACGTAGTTCGACAGTCGATAGATCTCCATGTCAAAACGGCAGTGACTCGAGTGCAGGTTGCAGTTGCAGGCTGCAAGTAGTACGGGAGTGTTGTTGCGAATTGGGGCTGCGGAAAGTGAAGAGTGTCAGCATGTTGCGTCAAAATTTGTGGATCGCACAAGTCGCGCAATCTTCGCGTTTTACAAGTCCCCGCGCGTCGCATCAATTTCTCAATCTCACTTTCTCAGAGCTCGTAATTGATTGCCCTCCAAAAAGGTGCCTAATCCCACACTCTTTTCTATCCTCACGCGCGATCGCTTAAAAGACCCGCTCCGGCCCATTTATCACCCCTCGTTTGGGTCTGTACAGCGTTCCCAGCCTCCCATTAACGGGGTGTATCCTTCCCCTAAGACCCCCCCCCCCCCCCCCGCCTCCCACCGCACCGCTAAGTGTGACCCCTGGCAATGACACTCCTTTCTCGATGAGACGAATCCGCGGGCCGCTAATCGGCTCTTGAGAATCCGTCCCACCTGACCCGGGGGGGGGGCATTGTTTAGTGGTGTTAACTACCGGCCGTTACACCCGCTTCCCCTCGGGGGGGGGGGGGGGGCGAAGGGGATTACGGTAATCGCCCGTGCATGAGACTGAGACAAAGCCAAGTCGCTCGTCGCGTCGCGCGTTGCGCAAAGTCGCCACCTTCCCCCACCCAATCCCAACCGCGTTGATTTATCGTGTCACCGGCAAGCGCCAAATGAGATTTTGGCACCTCCGCTCCGCGCGCGCAGCGGGGAGGTATCAATCATTGGTCTGCGGCGGCGGCGGCGGCGGCAGCGGCCCCTAACCCCCCGTCGCGTCACCTCCATTTTGCGCGCAGGTGTCGGGCGGATTTAGTATGGCGGCGAGTGGCCGGACAAATTTCGCCGGCTGTTGCGTTGTTGTTGTTGTCGCTTGCGCAAAATCCAAATTGAGCGATCCGAAAGTCCAATTTTGGCCCAGAAGTGGGGTTGGGGTGTTTGACGGAAATCAAACGCCGCCACCCCGCCCCCCTCTCTCCAAAGCGCACCCGTCCGCTTAAGGAATAATTATTTTTCGCAGCTGTTGCTTCGGCGAGTGGCAAAAGACGGCGGCGCACTTTTGGCTGGCGCTGGGCCGGTTTCCCTTTTCTGGGCAAACAGAGAGAGTGATGAATTTCGGCCGCGAAGATTGCGTTTATGTGATGCATGTGTGACCGGAATACACGCGCGGCAAATGGGAATGTCACGAGATTCCTTGCGGCTGCTTCGCTACGTACGCACGGCATACGCTCTAACGCATAGCTGTCGCCCGGCCTGACCAACGAACTGCAACTGCCTACCTACATAGCGTTCGCCGCATAAAAGCTGTGAACTGCATGCGCGTCTGAGTTGCCAAAACACGCGCCGCGCATCCCCACGCTCAAACCCCCACACACCCAAGCAATACGTAAAACACAAACTAGCGCTACACTCACGAACGCATTCGTGGGCGTCTTCCGCCGTGGCCCTTCCCCAGGGCCTGTCGTAGTGGAAGGGCTTGCAGCGGTTGCAGTCCCTGCCGGCCGTGTTGTGCCGGCAGTCGCAGGAGTACTTGCCGTAACGGTCCCAGTGACAGTTGGAGGCGTGCCCGTTGCACTTGCAGCGACCGCCCACGGCCAGATCGGAGAGACTGGAATAGGGTAGAGCTTTGGATTAGGATGTGTTGTCAGTAACAAGAGCAATGGCCGCCAAAGTACAATCTACGTATGTACCTATGCAAATTCGCATCATACATAGCAACGGTTCAGACGGAGTTGCGGCGTTTGAATCTTCTAAAAGCATTTACCTCGACAAGCGATATTTATGCTCGCTAGGTCGTCTCAGTGACCTAATGCCGAATGCAATTCAACAGCCCATCCATGTTGACCACAAATCCCACCTGTAGAAGTACATCTCTCTGGTTCTCTGGGTGAGATTCTTGAAAGCCTCATCCGTGTCCCCCTTGTCGGCCAGCAGCTGGTAGATGTCGCCCTGGTCGCTCGTCAGGCGGTGGAAGACAACCTTGACACAGACACACGCGAAGTTTGATTCTGTGGTGCGCATGTGCGAGTAATGAGTGTAAGCAAGCGGCAACTGGCTTGGACGGGGGGTGGTGCATTTCGCTTTCTCCATGGTGAGAAGGTGGGGCGGGGGTGTGGGTGGGGGAGGGAGGGTCCAGAAGAACTGCCGAGAAGTGCGCAATTTCCCAGAATGGACCAAAAGCGGAAAAATTGCTCGATTTCGTTTGAACTAATGGGGCTGACGCACTCAGAACGGTGGTGTATAAGAACAACCGAAGGGGCCTGTCACAATTTCGTTCAGTATGGCAACCTGAGTAGTCAAACAATGTAATGTTAACGCGCAGGTCGCCTTCAAATGTCGGATACCTATCCAAATTCAAACGATATTGACAAACAATTTCACACAAGTCTCCACACCTTGACGTCGGTGACGGTGACCCAATCCTGCAGCACAGGGGAGTGTTCAAAGTTGAAACTGGACGGCCGGCCTTCCAGCGTGGCGAAGGCTATGCGATATCCACCCATGGGCGAAGAGTGGGCGTCCGTGCAGAGGGCTTCCTGGGAATTTGAGTGTAACATCTTGAAGTCGAGTTTTGAATTTGAAAAGTTGAGTACACAAACACAGCGCAAAGACGGTCATTGCCTGCCTACTCTGGAGGTCGACATGACAATGGAGTATCAGTGTCGACTGTCACGAATGGCTACCACATTGAGTGAATGGATGTGCTACGGTTAATAGGTATGTATGTATGTACCCTCACCCGCATACTTTCTTGTGTCAAGCAAAACATCGCCCAGACTTCTTGTGCTGACAGGGGCATCAAGCATGCTAATGCGCAACACGGTCCTAAGCGTAAGCCTGAGCCTGCACCCAATCCTAAGCATAACAACCTAGGCCTATGTAGGCCTAAGTCTAAACGAGTCCTAAACTTGGTAGATTTGAGACCTCCACAGAAAATGCTCACCTGCTCGTTCCTCCTCGTAATTCTGGCGTTGGCCTCTCCCCCATAAACCCTTCCACACTGGCTGGAGTAGAACTGGAAGGGCTGCCAGCTCCTACCGTAGTCGGAGCTCTTGTACAGGGCCAGGCTGTCCGCCTTGCGGTTGCAGAACTCCAACGAGACGTAGGTCACTTCGTACTTCTTGCCCAGGCTCAGGGTTAACGTCACGTTGCTGGGGTAAATCGTGCTGGGCTGGGACAGCCAGCAGGTTCGATTCAGGCGGTTGTTGAGATCGGTTAGATGGGCGGGAGGGTGGGAGAGGGTGGGGGACTTGGAGTTGCAGACGCGGCAGTCGGTCTCCGGGTCCACGGTCAGGTCGGGTAACCCGCTGGGAGTGAGACCGGGTTTGGTGAGACAGTACCTGGAAATGGGGTGAAAAGTTGAATTGAGTTCACACATGAGAGGAAATTGCATATTATCATGAGATAGTACGACAGGCAATGTAGAATTGAAAATTTTACATTGAAAGAAAAGAATTCCTTTAAAGTGTTCGTCAAAATTTGCGCCCGAGTTGCACTGCCCTATGGACTACACTACCAGCCATCCGCAGCTTTAAGATATTCCACAATGACTCTCTTAGGGTTATGTTAGGCTCACACTACCTAACGTCACATACAGTAAGTCTAACTTGGCGACAGAAAGCCGTTTATTGGTACAGTCGAGTAGATAACTAGTAGCCGCAGACTCTTCATATCGGCCTCAAAATGGCATCAATAAATCGAAATAACGCAAATCCAATCTAGATTAAAATTTCTGAAAATTAAAATCACACCCACCTGACGTCATTGCCGTCTTCTCCGCATATGCTGCTTGCCATCACCGGCAGATTGTAGGCAGCGTTGATGAAATCCGGCACACATCTGACGGGTCGGCGCTTGTCGTCATAACAGGGGTCCGCGAAATTCATCTGCTTGTGATGCTGGCCAAAAGTTGGCGCGTACGCGGCGAAAATCCCGCCCAAAAGCGCCGCTGAAAACACCGCTCTCGCCGCGAACAACATTGTTGTTGCGGGTGACTTTTTCACATTCACTACACGGGACGCCTTTATTCGTCTGGAGGGAATGAGTTGCGTCGCGCGCTCGCCGGTGGCGGAAGGCGTAGCGTACAGTAGCGAGAATGAAAGGGGGCGTGGTCGACCAATCAGCGGCCGGCGCCCCGCTGCGAGCGACGCCACGCGGCCGAGGATGGGAACCGAGCCGCCACTTGTGGCGGCGGCGCGTCGCCTTTCATCTAACCGGCGGCAGAGAGACTCAAAGGTGGGAACGGGGCCTTCGTTTGCGCCTTCGCCGTTGGACGCCACGCTCCTTATGCGGTTTGGGAACAAAAGAAGACTTGGAGTGGCCTATTGCGCTGGTGATTAGTGACGGTGGCCTGTATCAAAGTGTGTCACAACGCAGTAGGTATTATGCACTGTGCTTTGCGTGCCCCCACCCCCCGCTCGCGCTGACGAGCGTGAGACGAGTTGAATTGAAAGGACATGCAAATGATACCAGGCGAGGCGAGTCGTCCAGGGGACGCAGTGTATTCCACAACTGCAAACTGGGTCTTTCGACACTCCACCCCCCACCCCTCACCCCACATCACGTAAAAGCTAGCGAAGTCGTACTTGCACGCGTGGTACTCTAATGTCTTCACACCTCATACGCAACAAGCTGTTTTAAGAAAGTTGAGTTGTTTTATTAATACAGAGTGGTTTGTGAGTGTTTTAAAGTGGAAGAGTAAAAGAGTGGATACTTTTGTAAAGTATTTCGAAGCCTTTCCGATATGACGCGCGCCCGCCCGGAGTCCACTATTCATGCGCTACTTCTGACACGCTCGTTTCTGAGGGGTTCTTGCAGGGCAACATTGGGATCGCCCGGGATTAATTTCTTTAGCAGGCAAAATTGTTATTAGGTCAAGGGTTAAGAAACAAAAGTTTCTTTACGAATGGGTCTCCAACAACTACCATAACGTAAGCTTTCAACTGGTCTAACGAACGTCGCTCTACAACGTAAGACGAACGAGTTAGAACCGTTTTAGTGCTCAAAACGTCACGATTCTCGACTTCCGTGGTGCGTATTTTACTAATTGGAAAAATTTATGCAATCGCATGAAAGAGCACGTTGAGACCTTTCAAATGACGTGTCGATTGTCGATCGACGACGTACGACGGGCGAGTTAGAGCTGCTTTGCGTTTTGGACTTTCAGGTTACTGTAACTCGCGAAATTCAAAATTTTGAGTCTCGACTCCTCTTAGCGCAATTATCAGTGAGTCGAGACCTATCGAGCAACCAAAGATCGTCTCGCAGCGAATTTCCTACGAAAATGTCAATTTCTCAGTACGTGTTTTACCAATTGAATAAAAAAGTTTATCGTGCCATGAAAGAGCACGTCGCGAGCTTTTAAGCGAACTATCGCACGCCTCTCTACGACGTAAGACGAGCGAGTTAGGGCCGCTTTGCTGTTTGGATCATTGGGGTACTGTAGCTCGCGTAATTCAAACTTTTGAATTTCGACTTCTCTTAACGCGATGGTCAGTGTGTCGAAACCTATTGAACGACCTGAAGATCGTCTCTCTACGAAAGACGACCGAGTTAGAGAGGTTTTGCGTTTTGAACCTTGGGGTTACTGTAGCTCGCTAAATTCAAATTTTTTGAGTTTTGACCAATAGAAGGGCAAATGATCAGTGAGTCGAGAGCTTTTCAATAAACTCATGATCGTCTCTCTACGACGCACGCTGATCGAGTAAGAGCGATTGTAGTGTAAAAATGTCGAGAATGTCGCTTTTCGTGTTGCGTGTTTGCGTAATTAAGAAAACTTTTAATGCCAAACGAAAGAGCACGTCGAGGCCTGTTAGTTGACCTATCGCACGCCGCTCTACGACGTAAGACGAGCAAGTTAGAGCCGTTTTCCGTTTTGGCCGTCGGGTTACTGTAGCGCGCGCAATTCAGACTTTTGAATTTCGAAGTCTCTTAGTAACATTACCGGCGAGTCGAGACCTATCCATAAAGTGTAAGATCGCCTTCCTACGACTTTCCAACGGTATCGTCGTCGCCAGTATGTACAAACAACATCGAGACACTAAACAAATGTCAAATTCGTAATCATCCTCCCTGAAAACGCAGACAACCGACGACGACGACGACGACGACGACGACGACGACGACGACGACGACGACGACGACGACGACGACGACGACGACGACGACGACGACGACGACGACGACGACGACGACGGCGACGACGACGACGACGACGACGACGACGACGACGACGACGACGACGACGACGACGACGACGACGACGACGACGACGACGACGACGACGACGACGACGACGACGACGACGACGACGACGACGACGACGACGACGACGACGACGACGACGACTACGACGACGACGACGACGGCGCCGACGACGACGACGACGACGACGACGACGGCGATGACGACGACGACGACGACGACGACGACGACGACGGCGGCGGCGACGGCGGCGGCGGCGGCGACGGCGGCGGCGGCAATAAACGTTTTCGTTCCGCTGAGTTCACAAGTCGTTTTGTCTTTCTCCTTCTCTGTTTTACGACCCTTCGAGGGCGGCAGATTGGCCGTCAGCTGCTCTATTTCCACCGACAATCGGCAGGAGAAGAAGCCACTTGTTGCTGAAGGCTACCTCAGCGCGCTTCCTTTCGGCTGAAGTAGAGAGAGAGTTGAAGCTAAGACTGCGCTCTCTTCTGAAGCGGCGAAAGCAGCGAAGGTAGAGAAAGGAGGGTGGTGCGCGCGCGCTAAAAATACCACGCGCGCCCTAGCCGAAAAGTCGACAGCCGCGCAAGGCGCGCAGCCCACTCGAAAGTTCCGCACGAGCCTCCGTCTAAAGCTCCCCAGCTCTCATTCTGGCCGCAGCCGCCTTCAGAACGAGAGGACTACTAAAACTGCTCTAGCCTTCATTCTAGCTTCTGGTGAGAGGCGGGATTGTTTTCCATAGTTTTTGGAGAAAATTTGGGCAGATTTCTGAGATTTTTGCAGTTTTCGAGCGTCGCAACTCCCCACACCAACACTCGTCATGTCGGACGAAGAAGAGCGCGAGTCGTGAGTGAAACTTTGTTTTGTTTGCCTCAAAATCAACGTTGTATTTTGCTGCCACTTCTTATCAGTAATAGGCTCTGATCAGTTGGCAGTTACCGTGAACACTCTAATAAGCCTCCGGGCGGCATATTATTCAATATTCCCTAGGGGAGGGGGGGGGGGGGGAGGTAATTGGAAGGGGGGGGGGGGGGTGGGGGGTTGCTATGTATTTGAGAGGGATTCATTCGACGGGGGGGGGGGGCTTATTGGAGTATTTACGGTAGATCCCCCAACTGACCAAAGACGCACAGTATGGTGACTAAAGTTTGACAGTGATGAGGACTTGGCGCATTCGAACTTTTCGCATGTCGCGCCCTTTGTGTAGCTACATAAAGTGTCATTGCCTGTTGCTCAATGTAGGGCGCGCCGCCGCCGTTCGTCACTCTTGCATTTCTTGAAGCGCGGCCAATTTACCTGCTTAGACAAAACCGTCTAGACAAAGGGACTTGTCAGATGGGACATATCGACGGGTTCATGAAAACATGGCCATTTGTCTGCCAGTTATGCAGATCCTAGGTATGCACACAGGTCCGCGCCAGAGTACTGTACGCTTCAAAACTTGTCGTAGTCACAGCACACAACATGTGTACGTGCGCATTCTGGACAAGTCCATTTGTCCCTCCCCCTGTCTGCTGACGGACACATCGATTTGTCGTACAGAGCACTTGTCTGCCAAACGCCACGTACGCAACTTTCCATCTGTCAGCTATAATTGGCGGATGCCACTATTGTCTGCACTCCGCTCGCCCGCCATCCAAACCAACCGCCTTCCTTCCAGCAACAGCCACTCAGTTAGCCAGTCGGCCAGTCAAGACAGCCTAGCCACTGTGCCATATTCCGAAGCCAGCACCTCAGTAGAGCTCTCTCTGGAGTCGGAACTCGAGCGCCAGCTCATCCAAAGCAACAGTGTCTCATTTTGTCCTCTGAGAAGAAGCGAGGCCACCTTTCGACCCAGAAATGTGGTCGGTTTCATCAGAATTCGCTCCCACTTCTATGGGACCTTTGGTGCGAAAGCGGCCTGCGAAAGCAATTGGGCCGGCGACACGGAAGCGCGTCTCTCCTTCTCCCACTGCTCAATCGACCAGGAATTTGCGGGTGACAATTCCGAGTCCGGTGAAGAAGCTTCCATGACCATATCCCGGTGCCCCGAACTTTGCCAAGTGTCCCACCAGCTCAAAGTCCCGCCAAAGCCCATTCCGAGGTCCAAGCCAGAAGCGTCCACTTCGAAGACTTTCGCGCTGAGACCCTCGACGCGCCAAATTCAAATTTCCGCCCGACAGTACGCCTCAAGGACTGTGCAGCTGCCTCGAACAAACGCTCCAGCGGAAGTCCAAAAGGCCAAAGCCACGTTCATTAGTGCAGCCATGCATTTGCGCTGTAAGAGGACCCCAAGCCAAGAGCGGCTGGCCTGCCCGAAACGGCTCAATTCCCAGTTAGTCCGGGCATCCGCCCGCTTCTTCGAAGAGCAAGCGAGAGCGTCTCAGGAAAATGATAAAACTAGAAGGAGGGCGAGCATCGAGCGGCGCCAGTCCCTACCCACGAAAGTGCCCCTCATCAGGGCGATTCTGGCCCGAAACCACCCGGAAATGTTCGAGAGCGGTTCCCGGACGGTGTCCTACACTTCGGGCGGACTTACAGTACCCACTGAAGAACAGGAAGATCGCGCCAGGACCCCAGAACGAAAGCGCTCCGCGAGCTGACGACCAACCGGCGCGTAGGTCCTTTTCCGAAGGCGTCACGGCGCGCCGCGCGCGTTTTCTAAAAGACGGGCGGACTGCGCGCACGACGTTGGGCTTTCGAATGCGAGAAATCCGAATGCGCCGCCTCGAATTTGCATGCAAATTCTTGTGAATTTGTCCGGCGCAAAAGCGGTCGCGCGCGCAGTCCGCCCGCCTCTCGCGCGGCGCGACGGCGACGACCGCTTTTGCGCCGATTTTGAATTTTGAATTTCCCAAATACCGCATTCCTTTCTCTCTTTGCAGGGAGGAGGAGGAAGAGGAGGAAGCCGCCGAGGAGGAAGAGAAGTGAGGACTTTGACAAGCAACCATTCTACTGTCGTTTCCACTATCTTCTCAGCTTGCCTTCCACAGTTCCACTACCGTTTCAAAACCTGTCTGTACCACAGTAGTCGCTTTCGCTTCGAGACCCATTCTTACGACGTCTAACCTCCACATTTACTACAAAAGTGACCACTTGCATTTCTGCACAACCTTCTTCTCATTCAAATCCTCTTTCTGGCCAACTACGCAGACTCAAAACTAGCGTAACTCGACAATTCCCAAACGACGCCCGTCGCGTCTAACGCCCACCCCCACTAATGCTTGCAGAGAGGAGGAGGAGCCTGAAGAGGAGGAAGAGGCGCCCAAGGAGGAAGAAGCGTAAGTTACTGTAGTGCGAATTTTAAAAACTCCGGTCTTGTTTTATGACTCCCAAGCTTGCGCTTAAATCAATCTTTGTCTTCTTCCCCCATATGCGTAGAGCGCATCATTCTGTACAAGACACACCGCAAACTTTGCAGGCCCAAGTCGCCGGTGAAAAAGTGAGTGGACCAGTGGTCAATCGAGGAATTTGGTCGGTTTCATATTAAAGGTACGGTAATTTGAAAACGCAGGATCCCACCGAAGCAGCGCGAGGAGAGCCCGCCGGCCGAGATGACGGAGGCCGAGAAGGCCATGATGGTACTACTACGGTAGTAGCCGCCAAATTGAAAAGTTTCGCCAAAATTTGAACTCTTGTGGTTGATTTCAGGCGGCCAAAAAGCGTCACGAGGAAGAGGAGGCCTCCAAACTGAAGGACTACGAAGAGCAGCGGGCGGCCCAGCGAGAGAAGGAGGACGCCGAGCTCGCCGAGCTCAAGGCCAAACAGGTTACTGTAGCTTTCGGATATAAGAATTCGGATTCAGTGCTTTGCACATTTCACAACTTCTCTAAACTGCAGGAGCGCCGCAAGCAAGACCGCGTCGAGGAAGAGCGCAAAATGGCCGAGCGCCGACGAGAGGAGGAGGAGCGCCGCAAGCAGGAGGAGGTACTGTATTGGCGCCAATTTCAAATGTTGAGTTAAACGTTCATTGGCCTACATACATAGTTACACTTTTGGCCAACCACCCAACGGCAACGAGAATATAGGTCCTTTCCTTTTCCCATTCTGATTCACGCCAGAGCGAAGATGATATGGTAGCGATACGATTCACACCGTTTCTAAGCCTAAGCCTAAGCAACAGCCCAAGCCTGAGCCAAGCCCAAGCCTGTATTTTGTAGAACTGGCAGCGATTTAGCAATTTTCAAAGCGCACTCGACCTTAACCTGAGACATGAAGTGCTACTGTAGCTCACCAATTCAAATTTTTCAGGAAGACCGCAAGCAGAAGATGGAGGCGGAGAAGCGGCGCAAGGAGGAGGAGCGTCGTCGCCGTCAGCAGATGATGGCCGGCAACCTGCTGGGAACCGGCAGCGGCCCCAATTTCACCATCGAGAAGAAGGTGGGGGCGGAATGCTGTAGATTGTAGTGTAGTATACAATGTACATGCAAATTTGGTGTATAGTGGTACATTAGTGGTGTACAGTAATCGTAAGCGCAGAGCGGGATGCGCGTCGTTTGGGAATTCCCAAGTTGTGTCTGGTGGTAGAAGATAGTTTCGTCCAACAGGCATGATGAACAAGTGCCGAGATCCGCACACAGTTGTGCAAAGAAGTGCTGTAGCTTTGTGTACAGGTAGGTAGGTAGAACACAGCGCCACAGAAATCGTTCATACGAGTCGATAGGTAGACAGAGGGAGGTTGGTTTTGGAAGTTATGTATTCCCAGACCCTTGCTCATATATACGTGCCATGTGAGCGCTATATGTATGTAGCTGATAGAAAGACATCGTTGTGAATCAATCAGCCCAACCATCCATCGTGTGTATCGATTTGTAGGAAGGCGGCGGCGGCGGGGCCCCTCCACCCGGCA